>JAMKCH010026170.1:0-52254 GCA_023653785.1 Ophioderma brevispina
ATGGCCCAAACCTAAAAAAGCACTGATTTAATTACCCATCAAAATGCAGAAATTTGGTAAAAAATGACGGCAAATAGTGAAAGATTTGGGGGAAAAGTGCAATTAATATGATAAATGTAATAAAAACAAGAAAAAAACTAAATTTAAGTTTTTTTAGGTTTTTGCATTGTAGCAACTTAAGCTACTACAAGGTCAATTTATGTTTTTTGAAGCAATTTATAGTATATTCCCCCAATCGTGTCAACTCTAGTACTTTTCCGAAGGTTATTGGCATTGAATTGTCAATTTCGAATTTTGAGTAACGAGTTTTTTAGAGTCCGATTTTCAGTTTTAAGTTTCAATTTCAGTTCGAGTCACGATTTTCGTATTTTTTTAGTCGAAACTTCGCAACTTTGCATCACATTTTTATTTGCAAACTTGCTTTGTTTATTAGAAATGTGGACAATTGGTGCATGCTTGAAGTTGTTTATTGTGAGTTGGTGTTTGGGTCTACATGTTTGTGGAAGGAGAATTGGTGAGTGTGGGCCGTTGGTGAAGGCGGCAATGTTTAAATTACCATTTTACCTTAGAATTGTTTGGCATGTATTAGTTTTTCATATAACAAACGGTCGTTAAAATGTGTATTTGCATTATATCTTCACGCATGTGCCTAATTAACCTCATATCTGGATACAATCTTCTTACAGCTCATAAATCTGTATGACACCATCTTGACCCCTCGCATAACCACGACACTCTTTACAGCACAATCCTAAACTCGAAAATGGATAAATTTCAGTCTGCACGCCAATTCAAATTGGAGTCTCAAAACTTTTAAGTTTCAAACTCAAAATTGATGATTTGGAAATTTCGAGTTTTTTTTTTTTTTTTTTTTTTAACATAAAAAAAACCAAAAACCTTGCAAATCATATTTGATTTTCAAACTCAAAATTTGATAATTTTGAGATTTCGAGTCCGAGACTCAACATTTGGAAACTGACGGTTTTCGAGTAGCAGTCTAAGTTTCTGCATCTGCATGTATTCCTCTAGTACAACGGAGATCCGCATTCCACTAGAGTGGCGTGCCGGCGGGGCTAGAGGACTAAATTTGGCATGTTTGCACAAACAAAAACTCCGCAGTGGTCTTCTTAAATTATCTAACTTTGGAGAACTGAATACTGAAGCAGGAAGATTATTCCAGTGTGGGATAGTGGTAGGAAAAAAACTGGTGCTGTAGATTTCTCTTAATTGGCTTGAGGGCGGTGATATAAATACTGGTGAGATCTTCTATGTTTCTGGTTTGTCTGATCTGTATTTGCTTGCATCAATTTCCATTAAGCCGATGGGGGATATTTTATAATGCATACATAAAGTAAATAAGTCCCTTCTTGACTCCAAGGATGGCCAATTTAGAGTTTCCAGCATAGCACTGACGTGCATTCCTGGTGTATTTGTTACAACACATTCTTGCAGCAAATCTCTGTATACTTTCAAGGTGTTTCTTTTCCTCTTCAATAAATGGTGACCAACCACAAACGCCAAATTCAAGCTTGGGCCGTACCAGAACTTGTAGAGACGAGACTTTACTTCTCTGCTGCACGATTTACATGTTCCCCCCGGGGGTCAATAACACCAACTGTTTTGTTAAGCGCTCGTAGTGATTTTATTACTGTGGGCTGCCCAGCTACAGTCGTCACTGAAGATGAGGCCCAATACGGATGAGTAGATGTTTCCTGGAAGGTTTATTGTTTGATGTTATAGCATAGATGATCGGGGTCTTTTTGGTTGTCATGTGCATGACAAAACATTTATCTGCATTAATTTGCACCACTCTCCCATCTGCATAAGGCTCAAGGTCTTTCTGAAGCGTGGCAGCATCTGCAGTAGATTTTATTTCGCGGTATATTAAGCCATCGCACCAAGCCTGGCCGGGATGACACATTGATGTGTACATTCCCATACGAAGAAGAGTAAGGGTCCAAGAACAGTGCCTTGTGGCACTCCGGAGATGACGCCTGTCATAGCAGACAACTTTTTGAGTACGTGTAGTTAAAAACAGGAAATCCAATTGAAATGTTTCCATTGATCCATATGCCCTCAGCTTAAGAAGGATTTCTTTGGTGTGGTACACTGGTCGAACGCTTTTGAGAAATCGAGCAAGACTGCGTCCACTTGATTCCCCTTTTCAGACAGATTTTGCTATGTCATCCACAGTGAGGAGGAGTTGAGTATCGCACCCCCGGTTTTTTTCTAAACCCTATTGACAATCTGTGAGGATTTGGTGACGCTCGAGGTGCACATAATATACGATGATAACATGTTCCAGAACTTGCACAAGACAGAAGTCAAAGATATTGGACGGTAGTTACTAGACCGCTCCTATTCCCCTTTTTAAAAACTGGGGCAGTCGTCCAATCAGTAGGGAGTTTGCCAAAACTAATAGATTGATTAAAACGTGCAGTAGAAGTGGGCAGAACTCAGTACTACAGTCCTTGATAATACGATTTCGGATGTTTGTCTGGACGTCAGATGCCTTAGAAGCGTTAAGACCATGCAGAAGTTTCTGGATTCCTCGGGTTCTATTTCCACAATCAATATCAGGATAGTCCTGCTTCAGCTTGGATAGATTGTAATTCCTCGTAAAAACAGACTTGAAAGGAGTTCAAGAATATTGCTTTCCCCTTACTAACCAACAGGGTGTTGTTACCATCTTTCAGTAGATAACCCAACATTATCTCTCCGCTTGGATTTTACGTACTCCAGAACTTCTGGGGTTGAGATGAAGGTCTTCATCAAGATATTTGAGATGTACCGTCGATGAGGTTCAGCATTGAGATTTTTCTTTGATAGGCCTTACGGTCTTCTTGAAGTACCAACTCAGCTTCACTATTAGTTTTTTTATTCTGTCGGTTTCTAGATTAATTAAGCTTTAAAGTGTACATGTGCTTATGTGAGGAGCAAGCCTGGTGTGATATGGGTTTTGTTGTGAATGTAACCGCTTATTTTCCATGATATCATTAATGCACAAGCTGAATTCAGGTGGAAACTCCATTTAGAAGGCTAAAATATTTTTTTTTTGAATTATCACTATGAGAGAGCTAAATTTTACCTTTCATTGCTTATAACGTTTGAAAAAAAAATCCGAATTAGGGTTCAAAAGTTACACCAGATCAAAGTTGGTAATCGGAAGCATTATAGTCATTTGATTGAACATTGCCATTTGAATATTGCCAACAAATACATAAGAAATTGATCGTATGTATTTTATTGTTTTCAAAAGGCATATTTAATAAATTTCCATTAAAATGTCCTCTAAACTCATAGCAGTTTTTTCTGACGACTTAAGTTTACTTTATGTCCTTAAAAAGTTTGTAGTGTCCTATTTGGCATAAAATTAATTAAATATCGTATTCTATACTTTTAATGCAATTCTCCATTTTAAATATTTTAGTGATTTTGCAACGCAAAACAAGATTTATGTATAATAAATTCAACCCATCGTGTCACCGAAGGAAAAGTTTTGGAACAGCGTCGATTAGTTGGATAGAGGAGGCATGTTTGGCCCGATTTTCCTGTTCATGAACGAACTAAGATTACATATGCCTTTCAGGTTCCACATAGGACAAGAGAGTGCAAAGGACTTTTGTGTTCCTGATCTTATTCAACACACGCGCTCAAAAGTCAGTAACATTCCATTCACCTTTTACATTGAATATCTGAATCATGCGATTAGTCAAAATGTTATGAGAGTTAATGTAGCTAGAAATGCGTTTACGTTTTGACTGATGCTTTCATAAGCATCGCATTATTTTTTTCTCTGCTATCAGAATACATGTTCCGAGATTTAGCGTGGACTTTAATTTCCACCCAACAAACATCCCTCTCATTCAATGTCCAATACCTTCGGAAAAGTCTAGAGGTGACCATGGGTTGATCTACTATAACTTGCTCAAAAACAAACATTGACCATGATGTACTAAGTTCTCTATACCCAAAACCTAAAAATTAAACATGTTAGCAAAGTTTTGATAAATTAGCTATTCGCATATTAATTAAAAGGCACTTTTTTCCCAAATCTTTCACAATTTTCACCGTCCATTTTAACCAATTTCTGCTTTGATTTAAAAATCGGTGTGTTTTAGGTTTGGGAAGAGTTCCATATGCCCCTCCCCCTCTCATATAATGTACATAATACAAATTGTCTTTCAATTTTGGCCTTTATACCTCAAACCGATAAAGAGCCAAATGAAATAAATGTTTTTGTTGCTGTAAATATATGAGAGGGGGTACATATGGAACTCTTGCTTAGTTGGGCCATGGCGTTTGTCAAGAGCTTTAATTTGATTAACCACATGTCTAGGGTATATGGTTCTTGAGATATGTGTGTTCCCAAAAACCTATTTATGCAAATTAGCATGTTGCGCATTTGTTGCCATGGGAATTTGGTATCAAACTAATGCCAAAATTTTTAAGTAATTCTGTCCATACTTCGATATTTGAACTGAATTTGGCTTCAAGTAATTTAGTTAAAAAGATCTAGATGCAAATGGTTTTCCAACCCCTTAACCAAATGCACACAGAATGTTTTTCAAACCAATGAAGGCAAAACAAACACGTTTGTCTCCGAAGATCGCGGGCATTCTGTTTAAAATTGGTTTGTGACCCTAATTATTTTTTTTAGGTTTTTACTCACTTTTCAATTTTTTTTTTAATTTCAGAAAAAATGAAAATTGAACAACATTGGCCAAAGCATAAAGAACAAATGACAAACCGTGCATTTCGCATTTAGCATTTTTCTAAAAAAACACGCATTTTCGAATTGGCATTTATCACAGTTCTCTGAAACAAACTGTTCCTTTTTTGCCTAATGTAATAATAATTATACTAGGCGATTACTCTGGTTTCGCGGTTCCATTGACCCCTTGAATGACCCTTGATGTCCTTGTTGTGACCTTAAGATTTTTGGCATCAACAATCAACCCCACCCTCCAAGATTCATTTCCATACACCAATGTACCCCATTGAACCTTGCATGACCTTGACTGACCTTGTCATGACTTTGATCCACTAACCATACAAATTCGGTCTTCGGACGATCAATGGGCACCCACCCACCAGTTTCAGACCGTGCGACCTCGGTCTCCAAGAACATAGACGCGGTCAGACAGACACCAGCCACCGATTATCAATATTAGATTTTTTATTATAATAAAGAACTATGTTTAAATATAAAAATAATGATAGGAGTATCTAATGACGTTTTTGGAAGCCAACTACACCAAATAATATAAAATTATAAATACTGTTAAATAATAAAATTAACTGATAGGATTTTAAGGACTGTTTGGGAAGCCATCTACACCATGTTAAACAATAAAGGTTTAAATATAATAGTGACTGTCTTGGACGCCATCTACACATAAATAAGAATAAATATTATTAATAATAATATGTTAAAAATATAAACGAATTTATAGGGTTATCTAATGACCTGTTTTGGTAGGAATTATATAATGTTTTGGAAGCATCTACACAATAATAAAAATAATAACCAAATAATTTAATCCAAGAACTTATTATAATAATACAATAATACTTAGTAATAAACATAACCATACTAATTTAATAATAGTTAGATTTAAATATTATAGTAATACAAATCATATAATTATATGATAAAAATGGAATTTTATTATTTTAAAATTGATTTCTTTTTGGGTAAAAATAAAATGAATTGATTAGAATAATTACTGTTTTGGAGCCATCTAACACCTAAGTCTAATAAATATATTTCCACTGATAGTAATTGTTACAAACTAAAAGAATTTATAGATTATAATAGACTGTTTTTGTATGTATATTATGAGATGTTTTTTGGAAAGCCATCGACACCAAAATAAAACTATAATAACCATAATACTTTAATAATACTAAATAATAAATTAGTATTGTTGACGTGTTAATTTTCAAAAAAATATTATAAAACACTAGAAAACAAAACAATTTAATAAAAAAAAATGTAATTAAAAATCTTTAACATAAATAAAAATAACATTTATAATTCTATATAAAATAAGTATAATTAGTTAAAATTCTACTATATAATAACGTTTTTGGAAGCCAAAGTCTGTGTAACAACAAACACAAGGTCAAAAATGTGGGGGGTTGGGATTACATATGTAGTCTTTATGTTGTAGCAAAGGCAAATATACAGTAAAGAACGAAATAAAAGAAGAATAGCATACATTCTAAAGTTTAGTCCAGTTGAAAAATCCCCCCTCCCCCAAAGAATCCTAAAAGCCCTGTTTTATCTTCGGAGTGGTTCCCCTATGGAGAGTTAGGACATAATTTTGGAATTTAAAGCACAATATTTAATTTTTAAAAGAATATCCGATCCTCCAAATTGAAGAAATAGGGTTGACCATAACTGTATACATCTATATAGTAACTTCAAAAGCCATAATTTGGCAATGAAATAATTGAGTACAAAAGCTGAAATGTTGTATATTTAGATAAAAGTAATAGTACAAATGTCAAAAATGTTTTTTTGCTGTCCACATGGGGAACCACTCACATGACAGACGCCCAAATTTCATATTTATTTAGGGAAAGGACATGAACTCGGCATAATTTAATCTCAACATTTTTATGTTAGATATATATTGTTTCTCGAAATTCTAGCTTTGAGTGTCGTCTGCCATCGCGGTTTGTGAATGGGGGCCAAAGGTCACATGAAGTCACGAAGGTCACGTGAGGTCACCAACATGTCACCCCTCCTTTCCACCAAGTTACATCATCGTAGCCCTAACGGAACTCATACGGCATGCAATATATTAAGGGTTAACATTTTGACCACAGACACACACACACAGACACACAGACATACGACCAGAGTAATCCCTATAGGCCTTCTGCAATTCTTGCAGACGACACAACAACAAAACAAAATGAAACAAATTGTAATCATAGTATTATATGGTTCTAAGTCACATTTTGGAGGTCAAGTCAGATTTTCCCAAATGACACTTTAAGAAATCTTCGTTAATTTACATTACTGGTATTATTATTTTTTTTAGTTTTACAGATTTGTCTAATTTTAAAACTTGAAAGTACACTGAACAAACATACACCCATCGTTTCATAACTTAGACTTTTAATAACATGGAGAAATATCATGATGCGATTTTAGACTGTTTTTAAATATCCGTAAAATTACAGTAATTTACTGATAGTTCCAGGATGCATCCAGACTGAGAGTAAATTACCGTAAATTTATAATCCTAACAGGACAGGCTGTACAGTCGAGGACTTACCACAAATCTCAATACCGTATACCACAACTTTCATCATACTTGCACTTCCATAGACCACAAACTACCACAAAATTTGATTGTGGTGTATTGTAGTATGTCTTAAGTAGTTAGATAAATCATAACTATACCAAAATAGAGTAACGCATTATATACCACAAAATACTACAATAATTAACACCAAACTGCACCATAGGCCACAATGTACCACACTTGGTATGTCAATGATAAGATCACATACCACAAACTACCACAATATTACATTTTGTGGTATTTTGTGGTCTTGAGTCTTGTTAGGGGTAGACGTGTAAAATTATGTTTAATAATAATCTTGCTCAGTGCATATTTTATGCTGAAAATATTCTCCAATAATGTGTATTTCACGTTCAAAATAAAGAAAAGTCTGTAAAATTACGCTATGTTACCTTCAGTTTTGTATAAGTTTACAGTGGTTTCTTATAGTGCATATAAAACTTTAAAATTATATGTAATTTCTAATGTTTTCTGGTTTCTTTAAGATTCACTTCCGCTCAAATTTCCTTTGCTGTTATTTTTTTTTTTGAGGGTGCACTATTCTTCAAATGTGCCAGTGTCTCTTTCCCGGGGTCTTTTTAAAGGCATATGATATCTCAAATGGCCAAAAAGTCAAGTATAGCCTTAATGTGACGAAATTGCCAACCTATACAAGTCTGTTTACCCACCTCATGATGAACCTCTGCTGACGTTGGTAACGATAATACTAACGTAGCGATAACCGTGATGAGTAGAACGGCAGGAGGAGCTGGAAGAAATCTGGAAATTAAAAGTACAAACGATATGAACATTTAATTTCTATTTCCCCACTTTTAGGATTTTATGTTTGCTTGATTAAGTTTTGTATATGTTTTCAAGTACCTCAAGTACCAGCTGGATGATCACTAGATTGTACTTTCGTGATTGTCGCGCTATACTGAGGCCCAAAATAGAGTTTAGCAACTTAGCAACTGAACCGTGATAATACCCCGTCCTTCGGAGGGGCCGTAAAACCGTCAGTTCCATGTACAGACAGCCATACCTGTACAGGTATATCACAGCAAGTTTTAAAAAAGAGCAAGGTGTTTACTTGCTGTCCCAATTGCGTCCCTGTGAAAGGACCCCGATGGAACGCTTCCTGTATGCATGTTTTCTTGGGTATAATCCTGGACAGTGTCCGAATAAAAATTAAATAGATTAAAAAGGTAAACATTGAAGCGGAAAAAAATTACTAACCTTACAACAGAGCCAGAGGCGAGTGTCATCTTTTTTTCTTCCTAAAATGAATTTTAGAATTAAAGATCTGGTATATGTATAAACCGTTGATACCAGCACCGGGTCGGTATTGGCGATTTATCCACAATAATATTGATTCGTTTAGTACAAACCATGTGAAGCTTTTGCAGTGCCGTCCGAGCATTACGTAGTGCGTGGTATGTGTTCTGGCAACAGATTTTTTTTCCACTACGTAATTTTAAAGATCACATGGTGTCACGTATATTTTTTAGAGTAGTTGTGAAATATGCTCGGAAATTTCCACACTTACACATTTCATTGTCATTCCAAATCCATTCATAAGACTGTATTCCATTTTCCCGGATGAATCATGCTGGTACATGCATGACCTAAATTGCTGTTAATAGAGTGACGTACGTGTAGAAAGCATGTCTGCGTTGGCGAAGTGAATGAATTATTTTTTTTTTCTTTCAGCCTTTTGGCAAATTAAAGAGCACCCCTGGCTTAATTTTGGAATGCAATTTCCAAAACTTTAGTTTATTTTCAGTAAAATTCGATGGATTCAATGCCCGATCAAAACAACGTCTCCTTGACAAATCCGCCATTTTACAATGCATTGCATTAAATTATATCCTGTGCGTGGGTGTTCAATATTGACCTCTAGTGTTATTGTTTATTAGCATTGAACTTGGATCGCTTTCAATGGATTATACCATTTACCAATGGGGTAATAACATGACTTGAAGGAATTTTTTTTAATCATATTAAAAAATCCTAACAAACGATCTACATGTTGTCCCGTCGCTCTCATCACATTTATTGGGTGTTCACATTTACAATCATTTACCGTATCTAGGATTATGCGAGTTCATCTTACCTAGATTAAAAATTTTACCCGCCCCTGGCTGTGTAATATTCCCGGTACAACACAACATGATTTATAGTTTAAACCAGGGAACAACAATCAATGGGAATTGACTATGACTGTCTGCCGGTTCCCGTAAATCAATTTTCACGTTCATTCATCACACTCCGTTTGGAGCTTCCGCGGTTGGCAATATTACCAGAGCTTCGACAGCTAAGGGACATAACTACGGCCCCATAATGCAGTGGGCACACAGCAACCAGGTATGCCATGTCCGATGACGTGGAGGATGGCATACCAGTCTGGCAGATGGCATTGGATAGGAGCAGATAGCGTACCAAATAAATCGTCCAATGGCGGCGCCTTGTGGTGTCACCAATTTGCTGAGTCACAGACAGAGGCCTGTTTAAACCATCAGTTTCTGCAGCTAAAGCTTTGAAGAAAATAAATAACGTTTACATCCGGTGTCTGGAATTTGGACAGAACAGTATACAACTGCATGGTTAGAGGGAAATAGGGCACACTATTTTCCCGAGGTACTGGCTACAGGCCTATCACCCCGAACCCGAAGGGTGAGGGGTAATAGGCCCGTAGCCAGTACCAAGGGAAAATAAGCTAAAATAGTGTGCCCTATTTCCCGATATAAACCATGTACTATTTGTTTTATTACACCTCACTGTGACTTTGGGGACGAGGTTGAAGGGAAACAGTCCAATCTATTCCCTAGGGAAAGAGCTCGCGTAACAGGAATCAGCCATGAGGTGTAATAATAGAAAATATCATGGTGCTACGCGACGATACGTGCCAATTTCTTATTGCACTGTTGCAATTAATTTTCAGAAAATTCCCTAATAAATAGTTTAAAGGAACGTGTTGTAATCCAGGCTGACACCTTCGTTTTTCCATCGAAGATGGTATAAATTTGGGGTAGATAAAAGCCACAACATTGCAAGTTACTCAAGCATATGTGCAGCAAGCAAATGATTGGCAGAATACCACAGTCATGCACAGAGTTGGGTAGTTGTCTCATGTAGAAGTACAAAGTCCACTGGTTCCATTATTTTAAGAATTAATGACATGGTATTATGCCTACTAGGAAATGCATTTACATTTCCTAAGCATCTAGAAACAAAACTTTTGATTGGATGACAGCCCACCCATCACAGTGGATAACTTCTCAGTTCATTGACATGTAATGGATGATCTGACCCACTGGTCTTAAGAGTACCATTATGTATGCAATGCCCAGAAAACACAAGCATTCATTTAAAACCTGTTTCCTGTAAGTTTGAAGTTTGTAATCTCGGTGCAATGGGCTGTGGTTTAAAAATAGTAGGATGCTATTTGATTGATTAAATAACCACATTGTTCCACATAGATGAACCAGTCATAACAAGCTCAGGACGACTAACACTTTCACAAGTATTTGTGAATGAATGATGAACGGCTTTTTCTTGGAAAAATGGGGCACATTGGCCAAAGTGAAGTGTGAAAAGGATGGGGTAGGGAGGGGGACTGTCACATATGAAATGGATGAGGGTGTAAGGCTGCCCATCCAAACCCAGGGTGATTCGGTGACAGGGACTGCAATTTAAATAGTGGGCTTGGGTGTTCCAAATGAAGGTTGAGCATGAGTTGGTGATGCCTTACATAATATAAATGGGGTTATATAATCTCTCCAATACGAGGAGGGGTTCCTTTGTTGCTCAAGTATTTACACTAATTATTAAAGGGACAAGCAACGATTTGCTGATCCCAAACATAGAACAAGTATGCAAATTGTTATTTTGGTATTTTGCGTAAAACTGGCATAGATGTGCCAACACAACCTGCAAGTGTGGACTTGAAATCCGTGCATAAAGAAAGACAGGGCTTTTATCGATTCTGTAATATTCTATACGTGGCGTATCAAAATCCGCTCTTGGGATCAAAATAGCCTTCAGTGTGAATATCCAGATTTATAAGCGTAAAATCGTGCACTATGACATGTACAGTTTGACCTCAAACTAATATATTAATCTTTTTTAGTTATGCACTGATGTAAACCACAAGAAGCTGTTTAGTGTAGATTTCGAGTCGTCATCGCTGCATGTCTAATTGTGGGAGACGGTATGAACAATTTCCTAAATACTAATTTTTTCACAATGTGGGTGTTTTTGTCCTACATTAAAGTAGTTAAATGGAATTGCACATAGTATCTTTGATTATAGCTAAAAAAATGCATTTCCACATTGTTTTTATTCTCTCGCATTATAGCTGCTTATCCCTTTAGTACTAACATCTCGCTAAGCGAGGTGTCTTTTTAAAAGGACTTCTGCGTATTTATGTTTCCACAGGATAATCCTGGGCCGCTGGTTTGTTCTTTTTTTGTTGTGTGTTGTGCGTGCGTCGTGCTCGAGCGTGTATGTGTGGTGGGGTTGTTGGTGGTTGTGGTGCAGATTGAGATGGTGCGGTGTGCGTGCGTGTGCGTGCGAGCGTGTAGAAAACAACCACTAACTTCCACAGACCACTTCCTTTATTATTCATACCTTAACCTAAGCACAATCCCATTACTAATCACAACCGACATGATGGTTTTAACATGCACAACACTAACGCACATGCCTGGCAAAATGACTAATTCCATGACTGGGGTTACCTATAGTCTTGCCACCAAGTCGTTGCTTAAACGTTTACGCTGATCGTAAATTCAAACATTTTATTATCTTTTTATTCTTATTATTATTCTTATATATTATGATTATCTGTAATATCTCTCCTCCAGGTGTCATGGCCACTTACATGCACACAATAATAGCTATAATCGGGCACTGACCCTATTAGTCCTATTGATTTTGTGATGACATTCGAGAAAGTTCAGCCCTGCACGTAGTCAATACGTTTTATACCTGTAAACAAACCTAAAACTGTGGAGTTAGGATTGCTTGTTGAGTGATGTGGATGCGGACATGATAATTGTCATAGGCACCAGTCAGGTGCTGTTTTTTCTGGTAGGGTTTTCTTGTAGGTTTATGGATTACCAGGTTTGGCACTCCGCTAGACCGTTTCTTTTTCATAGTCGATTATCATTATTTTTTATCGAGCCTAAAAGCCATTCGTATGTTGATCTGATATGCACCGTGGTTTCAAATTAAAAAATGATTGTAGTATAGGTGTCATTGGCGCCACTTCTTGTACTGACGGTATAAGGAATAGCTGCAAACTGGTGTATTACATCTTGCAATATGATTCTTTTGCTTTGGTCCGTCTATTTGTCTATAAATATAAGTTTTTGTTTTTTGGCGCAAAAAGCCTAAGTAGCTGCAGGGGCCCGCCATTAACATTCAACAACAACAACAAACATAATGTCATTACTTACCTGGCGTCAGGAGTAGCTTGTGATCATGAAGGCACGCTCTCCCAAGGCGAGTTTTATCCATTGCATTGGAATGGGCTGATTCATTGCGATTCCTATGGAACTCGGGCCGGTAAAATTTCTTGTAGTGGGGAAAATGCGTACTGCGCTATTACACGAAAATAAATCTAAAGATAGACATGAGAACTTGCATATTTTTGAATCCTTGGACTTAGGCCTGGCGGTTAGAGGAAGATACAGACTGTCCCAATAAAAACTATACAATAAAAACTAAACAATTATAAAAAAAATATTAAACTGTGCAGTTTTGCCAGATATTTTGACTGATTGTTATACAAGATCCCAAGCTAAAAATCCTCGCTTTTATTCATCCAATTGATGAACCCTCAAAAGGGGGCGCGGAAGACATGGTCAGTTGAACACAAAGGAAAAATACCACTGTATTATCATGCATTGAAACTAATCAATATATTATTTTTCAGTGAAAGCCCAGAAATTATTATGTTGTGGGTGTGGATGAAAATGAGGGACTCCTCTCAGGGTGACAATAATCATGAAATTCCTGGAAAGTTGAGGAATTACATAGTCAGGGTCACACGCCATCATGTTTCTACCGTATACAGAAGGTTTGCCAAAGTTGTTTTTCTCCAGAGGATGTTTTTCGAATTAATCCATGATGCTGAATGATGCCTTACCATACGACCCAGAACCATCGTACACGTGACAACCAAACACCATTCAGTACTTAGGGATAAAAAGTATTTACAAAAAAGAACCAACAAGACATTTTTATAATCATGCAAAAAAAATCCCTACAAAAAGTATAAAGCTTTGTGGGCTAAAATGAGCATTAAAGTCAGGGTTTTTATGTGTTAAGATAGGATTTTATGTATCACATGACCCTATTGAGGGGAAATTTTTAATGTTTTCTCCCAAACCTGTGTTGCATTGTGGGATTGACTTCAAAAAACACATCTGGGTTTTTCTCTTTCATTTGTCAATACCACACCACAAGGATAGAACTTCTACACTTTAAACCCTCGTCCAAACCAAGGGGTTTGTACTATCGTAACAAGGGGGGGGGGGGGTGGTTTACCACCACCCATTGATTTTTTCGTTAAATTAAGCGACAAACATCATCTTTATTTGAACCAGTGTGTGTGTATAGCGACATATGTCCTTTCTTCAAAATCAAGTACAAACATATTCAAGTCTTTAACAATATGACGTCATAGGACGTCATAAACTGAGAGCTTCTTTTTACGCAAATTGGTACGAAGTAGCCAAATCGAGGGTTTTTCGACCGTTTTTGGCCATTTATGCAAGCAAAATTGGTATTTAATTTGGCAAGTAGGGTGCCAAAGTAAGCATACATATGTTATTACTCTAAATAGTAAGAAAGAAATACAAGTATTTGCTTACAGTAGCATTCATACTTACCTAAAGTACCAATTTTGGGAGTTACACAGTAAAGTTAGGAAAGTGCCAACACCCCCCCCGTACCTTCCGGACTTGACGGGACGCCATGACCCTCCTGAAGGTGGTACCTCATTTTTTTCCTAAAATGACCGAAAAGGATTGAATTACAATTACATAAAAGCTTGCTCATTTTCGTTGAGTTTTGTGAGGACAAGGGTCATCAGTCGCCCCCCCCCCCCCTTGTTCGGACGAGGATTGAAATAGGGGCGCCCGAAAAAATGCTTTTCAACCAAATTTGGTTGTTTGATTCGTACGATTTATTTAACGATTAACTGGCGAATTTACTGGGTTACGTACCTGGGCATGTATGAAAGCTTTTCGGGTGTCATCAAGCTCACGTTGGATGTTGGCTATCGGTGACAATAGTACACGCGAATCATATTAGGGATCTACAGTTTATTTTTTGAAGTTGGTATTAAAAAATTGTTCTGTACTTCTTTGCAGTTAAGAATAATTGATTTCCATTTTCACTCAAATTGAGACTTCAGGCCAGTGCAGTTTGGAGATAGGAGGCCTGTAGATCGCATTTGTGGTGTTCCAGTAGCGAGCGCTGTTGAAAGGCTTGCAGGAAAGGGTGACTTAAACGTTCATCGTTTTTGGGACGGAACATTCTTTCAAACACAAAATTGACAGTATAATAAGGCGAAGGCTTGTGTGTGTGTATGGGTTTGTTATTAGGCTGTTTTCAAATTCTCTGTTCAAGGTATGTTGGTTATTTCCATTTCTGTTAGGCATTGGCTAGGGTTCTATTGTCAATTGCTGGTGGGCCCCCCGACCCATGCACCAAGTTCGCGTCCGTTAGTTGTCGGAGTCGAAACGTGTTATCAAGTCTGAGAAACTGTAGAAACATTATTCATATTTCATTAGGGAAAAGTGGAAAAAAATTGTAATTTCGGTTTTCAGTCCTACCCATATATGGATGATCAGAAAATCTCCAACTAATTCAGATACCTCCCGATCACTGCACGTTACCACACCAAGAAAACCACCCTACTTATCACAGACCACTTCCTTTATTTATTACCTCACCCACAACATTTCCCTATAATGCTACATATCAAACCGAAAATTAATTATGCGTTTTAGTGCTGGGGCCACGAGGTGATATTTGACTATGGGTTCCATATAGAGTGGCAAAACGAGCGTGCTAACAACTTGTTAAGACTCTTCAACTTAATTAATTTGCATGATAGACTTCAAAGTAGTAGCTTAAGGCTGCTAATTTGCATAAACAAAATGGCCCCCATGCTACGTGGCTCCATACCTGGTTTCAGCCATACCATGTCATGTTAGAAGGATAAATTTGGTTTTTAAAAAATGTTAACATGAGAGTTGATTAACAGACAACCACAAAAGGTCAAATACACCACATTCGTAATTAAACCTAATTGCAATAACTCCCAAATGGCCGCCATTCTTGTAATTTGAGATAATTGGACTTCAACATTCAAGGTAACATATGGATGAACTTTACAATACTCTAAAGTTTATAATTACATATTTGCCAGAATATAACTATTAAACATGTATGTATGTAGCAAGACTTCCAAGTGACAACTTAAGCAAGGGTACATTTGAATAAACAAAATGGCCGATGAAATTGCGCCATAACTAGTTTCAGCTATATCCAGACTCGTTAAAGAAATATTTAGGTTCAAACTGCTAAAATGAGGTGTTTTTGATAAATTAAAAACAATCAAAATGAATTCAAGGCCATCTATTTTTAAATAAACCTTATTTGGATAATAATAACCGCCATTGTTACCCAACATTATTTCAGCACTTAGGTTGCTTTTTAAATGGTGGGTGGCCAGTTTTCAATTGGGCAGTTTAAGTGATTAATCTTTCAGTTATTTTTCCACAATGACCTTAAAACCAACCCGGACAAAAAAAATAATAGAGGGGACGCTTTCTTGGTTTATGGGAAATTGCTCCTAGATCTGACAACAAAGAAATACTACTCACCTCCCTTTAATCGTTTTAAACCACTTAATTTTCATACAGAATATCTGATGATCCATTCTTGCACTACAATTATCGTGTGTTTCAGTAGTGTTCATATTTTATGCACATTTGCCCATGAATCACCAGTTTTGCCAGTCATTAGCAAATATCGTATCAATCTCTTATCTAGGAAAATACATAACATACCGCCTTTAGCATAACCAACCATATAGACGCCCCACACCCCATACAAGGTCTCATTACAAGTATTTGCCACTCTAGTCCTCTTGAAGACTACGCCCACCAGATAGCTGTTTGGTGTAACATTGAAACAGGATGTTCTTGTTCCGCTAGGGAAGCTCAAGAATGGACACCACAAGGGGAGTTTGCTCGGACCGCCATGTTCAACATCAACCAACGACCAAACGAGGAGTGCAGGAACGGTCGTTTTATATTTGCAGACGATCTTGGATTAGCGCAAAGATGAGACTCACATTGTTGAAGAGAGACTCTCCAAAAGCTTTTTGGATGAAAAACTCCTAATACTACGAGGAAACCAACTACGTTGCAAAATCCGTCCAAGACATGGGTGTGTGCTTTCCATCTACTCAACCCGTGGAGACAAAAGTTAGCTTAAAGTAACCTAGTCTGTAACACCCCTGGAGCATGCGATAATCCTGTCTACCTAGGAATTGGACCGCACTCTTTCTTATAAGACCACATCAAGAAGACGAAGATAATATCCTCACGCAATAACATCAACGTAGAACGTATACATCCTCGCAGGAATGCCTCTCCAACAGTAGTGTAGCGATCATGCAAGGGCGTAGCTGCGAAGTATCTAATGTGAAGCAACTATGTCCGGACACCAGACCTGCTGCAACCCGGCTCTTAAATCCAGGACAACGTTTTTCTTTGAGTAAACGCAAACCTCTTGAATCAGTCGCTAAGCAGTTTAAGGGAGAACATCTACTGGTATGACCTGGTGAGAATCTTCCCCTATTGGAGGCTGACTCCCATGGGATGACTGGCGATGTCAAACCGATTGGAAACCAAGAATTGGGCGATCTAAGGTTTCCTTGCAGAAGTGAGGTCTACTTGGAAGCAGATCAGGGCACTGCATGTGGTTGTGGACACAGCACCCCAGACAATGGAACATTCTTGGTCTGCCCATGTGGAGGCCCACAATGCCCGGTATGGGAAAGATAAAACCATGGCAATAAATTGATCAGAATTAAATGCCTCTGCCGGCTTATCATTAACGATGTCTTGTCCAACCCCAACGGAACGGATACCTTTTAGCAGCGGAATGCTCCCATCAGACATCCGTCGTAGTGTGTAGCGAGCATGCACAGAGCGTTGCTGTCACGTATATAATGTGAAGCAACCTATGTCCGGACAGAGACCAGCAGCCACCCACCTTAATGCAAGAGAGAAGTTTCTTAAGCAAAGTCCAACCTCGTGAAACAGTCGATAAGGAGCTTAAGAGAGTGGCATTGTGGAAAGACAAGATTGCTATTTTCAACCAAGGAACATCTATTGGTATTGAAAGTGATGAGCATCTTCCACTGCAGCTGACTCCAAAGGACCCTGAATGGCGATTGTTTCAACAGTTGAGACTCGAATCAGCAGATTACAGGTTTCCATTCATGAAACGAAGTGGCTACATGGACAGCATTCCACGGACCACGAACTGTGGTTGTGAACAGAACCACAGACCAAATGGAAATCTCTCTGATGAGGGTCAGACCAGTTTCAATGGAGGAAAAGGCAGTGGCCAGTTGTTCACGTCCTTTGATGGGTGGATCTAGTTCACGACATGGTGGTGAACTTTTGAGTTTGTAAAACGTGGGATTTGAGGAGCTTTTATCCAGAACATTGCTTTTGGAGCAAAATGCGCTGACAGAGTCATATCAATTACTGTATATGAATATACCTTTGATGTACCTTGTCTTGTTTTGAGTTCCACACTCCATAAACATATTGCAGCAATGTCATTGTTGAAGGGGGACCAGGCTGAGGATTCAGATAAACTGATTCATTTCAAATTGGGTGCATATGGTGGCAGAAAAAAGGGTGTGTCGGTCTGTCTGCGAGCTTGTATAGAGCTGGTACATCCTCGAGGCCAAATGCACAACTCTCTACAAGTGACAATCTTCTCTCCCTCTCTCCCCAACAACCCCCCGCTCTCTCGCCCCTCTCTCCCTCCTCTCTCTCCTCTATTTCCCTCTTATTTCTCTGGTTTGCTTACGGCTGATGAACCTTGCAAATCAAAGAGTTTGTTCATGTTTTGTTAGTATGTAGCTAGGTCACCCATCAAGATGAGAAAAACTTGCGGTGGTACTATTGTTCGAGCAAAGAAAGCCCAATTGAATCTGGCCTGTTCATTCATGTGAGGACTCCTACCCCTTCATGCAGATGGGGCCAACTATAATGCCATAGAAGCCTCTCCAGACACTGCAAGCCCCAATGCGCTATGGATGGATTGATACGTCCTGATGGTAATTTGATCATGGCAAACCTGCTGCAGACGCTGTTTAGAGTTCTTACACTGAAAAAGTGCCCAAGATGTGCAAGTGCCAGCATGTAGTTTATGGCTAAATTGGATGTCTGTACAGATTTGTGCATGGTATCGACATGTGAAAAAACATGAAAGGTGAGGTCATTACAAGTGGACCAGTTTGATGAGTTATGAGAACGAGGAAGAGACCAGACTATTAAAGGAGGAAAAAATTACGAGGATAGATTGGCACATACTTGTAATGAGAACCTGTGAATTGTGTAATAGTTAAGTTAATGCGTGGAAAGATAAATGGTATTTATGGCCCCAAAAATCATGCATGCTCTCTAATTTATTGATATAACTACTGAAACACATTTTGTAGTACAGGAATGGATCCTCAAATATTATATATGCAAATTAGTGCTTTAAAAACTATGTATATACACGCCTATGATCAAAGTGCGCTACAATTCAAAAAGCAAACGGGCAAGTTACAGAAATGTAATTTGGCAACATGGCGACCGTTTGGGAAATGCAAATTAGATTTATAAAAGGATGGCTATTGAATTCATTGTGGTTGTGTTTAATCAACACCTCATTTAGCAGTTTTGTACCTAAAAATATTTCTTACAGGAGTCAAAGGTATGGCCGCCGAACTAATATGGGCATTCATGGTGGCCTATGTTGTTTATGCAAATTAGCATTGCCAAGTTGTCACCTCATCAGAATGATTTTATACTTATACTAGTGCAATAGTGTACTTGTAAACCTAAGTGTTTGTAAGATTCATCCAGGTGATACCTTGACCAATGACTTTAACTGTAAAGTTTTATGCTCAAAAATTACGAAAATGGCGGAATTCTGGATTCTGCAAAATTGATTTAATGAAAAATGCATGGATTTGAGTTGGTGTGGATGTCCCGATCAAACACCTCGTGTTTAGCATTATTTGCACTAAAAACAAAACCTTCAAAAGCAGGAGATGGCCGCGACTAATTATGACGAAATTTCAAGGCGGCACAGTTTGTTTATGCAACATTAAGATTTGCTTAGGTTGTCATTCGAGTCCGAGTCGTTATAAGGGAATGTTTATGGTTATATTAGTCAAGAGTGTAATTTTGTAAATTTAAAAGTGTTGTGTTCCTTATGTCATACTTGAACATTGACTCGTTAAGTCATAAATTTGCTCAAAATTATAAATGGTGGCCATTTTGGATTTATGCAGATTAGGTTTTATTAAAAATGTAATGGATCATGCGTTTGGTGGTTGTCCATCGTCAAACACACGTAATGTTAGAATTTTCCACTAAAAGAATTACTTCTAAAAGACAACATATGGCTTATAAAATAGTTATGGAGCCAATTTCAAAGGCGGCCAATTTATGTTTATAAAATTAGGAGGCTTAAGCTACTACTTTGGAAGGTTCTATCATGAATAATTATTCTATAGAGGATGTTTATGAATAAGTTGATAGCACACTCGCTTTGCCCCTTCTGATGGTACCGACCAACCTATCTGGCCCAAGGACTATTTAGCATTACGGCGGTCCGGAAAGTACTTCCCATGGTGTAGCCTGTGTCACAGACTGCGAAAGATATTATCTAACTTGATACTACGTGAGAGACTAACGTTATCAGTCCGTCATAGAGAATGTGTGTTATGAAACTAAATCTCAACTATCTCCGGAAAACGAAAGTTGTATGGATCTATGGAAGTTTGTGCATCAGAGGGTCCGTTACCGTAGTTTTGTTTGAATTGTATCGTAATTGGGTCTGAACCTATAGAACCTATCGAGAAAATTGAACGTTTTTGTCGGGTACTTGCAGACGCGGAAAAGTGAACACGCAAACGCTACGGTCGCATCCATTTCTCCCACAATGCCTTTCGATATTTTTTTCCAGTCTGAGAATTTTTAAACACCGGCTTCAATTTTCGCCAACTTTTTTTTTTCAATTTTAGAAACATGATCACGTACTTACCGGACCGCTGTAGTTTAGCATTGCACAACACGCACGTGTAAAATGACTAATTCCATGACTGGGGTAGTCGTGCACCAAGTCGTTGTTTAATTATTTGCTAATGTTTTTATTTGCATTGGTTCGTAAATCCAAACATTACTTTTTATTATTATTATTATTATTATTATTATTATTATTATTATTATTATTATTATTATTATTATTATTATTAAATAAGCTCTTAATATCTCTCCCTCCGGGATGGTCACGGTCACTTCACATGCACACAATAGCTAATAATGTGCACTGCCCTATTGATTCGTGATTGACATTCGAGAAGTTCCGCCCCTGCAACGTAGTCAATACATTTTATACTGTAAACTAACCTAACACTGTAGATTTTAGGATGCTTGTTTGAATGATTTCAAATGTGGACGTGATTATTGTCATACTTACCTGGCGCAGGCGTAGCTGTGATCATGAAGGGCACGCTCTCCCAAGGCGAGGCCTATCCATTGCACTTAGGAATGGGCTGATCCTTGCGATTCCTATGGAACTCGGGCGTACAATTTCTGGTAGTGGGGAACTGCGTACGCGCTATTCCCCGATAAATTAATCGAAAGATAGACTGAGTATCTAGCATATTATTTGTTATTCCCTGTACTTAATAGGTCTGGCGGTAAAGAGAAGACATACAAAATACACCGCTAGACCACTGCACAATTAACAGTTAGCCACAGATTCATTGTTAATATGTGCCGATACGGTACAATTAACGGTAGAATAACAATTGTACATAGCCCTCTCGATCCCAGCCCCCTCCTTCGCAAATAATGAACGATCCCTCAGCTTTCCGCCGCCTGATCTCGAAAAATTGCCCTAATTACTTGTACAAGAGCATGATATCCACCTTAGACAAACTGTTGCAATACAGCCCCACCCCATGCGAAAAAAAGAGAAATTTAAAGGGACACAATGGCAAGAATTAAACATTTTACATAGCCCTGTCGATCCCAGCCCCCTCCTTCGCAAATAATGAACGATCCTTCAGCTTTCCGCCGCCTGATCTTGAAAAGTTGCCCTAATTACTTGTGCAAGAGCACGATATCCACCTTAGATGTTAGACAAACTGTTGCAATACAGCCCCCCCCATGCGAAAAAAGGGAAATTTCAAGGGACACAATTGCAAGAAAAAATATTCAGACATAATGAAATGGACCCTTACTGAAATCACTTCTTCCGCAAATTTATTTGGGTGTTTATATTTTGTAAAAAAGGGAAAAGAAACTAAATTATTATTTTCCTTTTAAGCTGCACTTCTCAATCAAGGATGCTGGCATTACTGCCAGCATTTTATCAAACTTGAAAAGCATGCAGTCATCAGCTTATACAGACCATTGCTATTGTATATGTGCTAATCCCAGCTAATTCACCTTCACTTGTTAGATCAATATTTTAATACAAGCCTGAAGTACAATGTCTGAATCCCGTTCTGAATGCTTTTGAATTGTGTCACAAAACATGCTAGATACACTGTAAATTCTGGCAGGGATGTCAACACATTGATTTTCCGTGGCAGGAATTGCCACCGACTGCCACCATCTCTTGCTGCTTTTACAGATTTTTTACGGAATGTAAACACCCAAATTGTGTTCAAATTTGTGGAAGTGATTTCAGTAAGTGTCTATTTCGTTATGTCTGAATATTGTTAAGTCATTGTGGCCCTTTAAAACGACTCCATTGAAGGTTTAACATTGCACAAAAATGAAAATGAAAATGACTAATCCTGACTGAGGTAAGTCGTTGCTTAATTATTTGCTTATGTTTTTATTCGCATTGATTCGTAAATTTCAACATTACTTTTTTATTATTATTATTAAATATGCGTAGTATTATGTACTATGTGAATCAGCTGTTCCGGGATGGTCAGGGTCACTTCATATGCACACAATAATTGCGCACTGCCCTATTGATTCGTGATTGACATTCAAGAAGTTCCGCCCCTGCAACGTTGTAAATACGTTTGATACTGTATACAAACCTAACACTGTAGATTTTATGATCATTGTTTGAGTGATTCCAAATGTGGACGTGATTATTATCATAGCGTATGTTGATCCTGATATGCACCGTGTTTCAAGTTAAATATATATTGTAGTATAGGTGTCATTGCGCACTTCTTGTACTAACTTTATAATGAATAGCTGCAACTTGTGTATTACATCTTGCAATATGATTCTTTTGCTTTGTCCGTATATTTGTCTATAAAAATAAGTTTTTGTTTTTGGCGCAAATAGCCTAGGCGCCATTAAAAATCCAACAACAACAACAACAACATTATTATCATAGTCTGGTAAGGCCCGTAGAACCGGTATAGTATGTGTTCGCGGGCAGCCCAAAATAAACCCCACCTCCACGTGGTACCAGACGGATAGCCCAGGCGTACCAGTATCGTTCCAGCACGGTTTAATGCTCTGAATTTATAGGCCTACCAGCGTCGTCCCAGCATGGGTTTACAGCTTGGTTATACCAGCAGTTACTCGAGTATGGATGCGAGGCTGGAGACGGTCTAGTTCCCAGCGACTCGAGCTTTGGACACGAGGCCGGAGACAGCCTGGGTGAACTAACGGGGACATATGGGTATTGGCCTGATACCTAGATTGACCCATCGTTATTTCTACAGCACTACTGACGCGTGGATTCCAGCGACTATGGAGCTTGGAGGAAAATTGAGGCTTGGAGAATCTTGGAAAACAGGCTGGTGGCTCCGTAAAGACTTTTCTATTGTTTTGAGACAGGTTGCCGCGTTCATGCAGTACCACCTGTCTACATTGTCCACATATTGAATGATTGTATGTAATCGAATTTCACATGTATGTGTGTCTGGCGCACATAGCCCTAGCAGCTAAAAGCGCCATTCAAACCAACACAACAACAACAACATTATTATCATACTTACCTTGGCGCAGGAGTAGCTGTGATCATGAAATCACGCTCTCCCAAGCGAGGCCTATCCATTGCCCTTAGGAATGGGCTGATCCTTGCGATTCCTATGGAACTCGGGCGTACAATTTCTGGTAGTGGGGAACTGCGTCAGCGCTATTCCCCGATAAATAACTCGACAATATAGACTGAGTAACTTTGCATTTTTTTATTCCGTACAAGGGATCGATGTTCCTTGCATTCCTATGGACTTGGGCGTACAATTTCTGGTACTGGAACTGTGGGTACGCGCTATCCCCATAAATAAATCGAAAGATAGACTGAGTATCTTGCATATTTTTTATTCCCTGTACTTAGGGCCGGCGATAAAGAGATACATACAAATACACCGCAGACCACTGCCACATATATATTATGCCAATCTACATGGGAAAGCCTACACATGCACGCACACAAAAAGATACCAGACAGAAACAACCACAAACATCCCACACCACACTCCTCCCACACAAAAACACACACACCAACACAACTCTCTAGGTCCCTACCCCACCCCCCCCCGTCCCCCCCCACACCCACACCATACAATACCACATATCACATCCCCCCTTCATACAGTAGCTTTATAAAAAAAAAAGAGCGCATAAAATTTACAGGAGAAAAAAAGCAGAGTATAAAAGCAACCACGAACCACCACTATAATTTCGCAGTTTCTCGGCTTTGGTTTTCAGGAGGTGAGCTTAATGGTTTGGTTGTTCTTCCGGAACCTTATCGGCCGTTTTTGGCGATGTATGTTTGGTGTGTGGGGGGGTTGCTTTTGTGAACGATAGTTAAATTCTAGTAAGTGTTTGTATATGATATCTACAAAACACGTTGCCAACGTAAAAAAAACACCAGAGTTTTAAAAAGCAGTACCCGAGCCATCTAAGTTAATAAATGTACAGATTGCGTCTGTCCCCATTGGCCAAACTTGGTCCCCATTTCTTTCTTCCATTCGAATTCCTTTGTTGAGAACGTTCGTGATATTTCATTAAAGGAACCATCATTATTAGACTAAATTGTTGATTTAGATAAATCCAACTGCATTTGTTCTTGTTTTAAGGTGATATTGGGCGTTGAGTTTGAATTAGTAATTCCTATTTCTTTTGTAAAGGGCGTCTTGTTCTGACTTGAATACTTTTCAAGGTGATATTGCGGAAAGAGTTTTCATAGTACCGCCCTCATATATTTACATGATACAATTTATTTTAATATTGGCCTTGCTTCAATCAAAACGGAATAAACAGCTCAAATAATTAAATTTTTATGTTACATGTATTATATGAGGGGGTCACATATGGGGGGAACTCTACCGATATTGCTTCGTTTCGTTTTCCTTGCTTGATTTTCTTGTTGCTGGAGATGTATTCAATACGGAATAATCCCATCTCGTCGTAACATCATTCACGCGGTGCAATTGTCTTCCCAATGGAAAATGGTGTTCGGACGGATCTGCAGTCGACCGTTCTAGAGGGTGTAAGTTGGTTTAAGAGTTCTGTGATAGAGTCACTACGTATGTTTCGAGGCTGTGTATTTTTGTACCTATCTTTCTGTGAAATACCCTACAGGAAGAAAGTAACTAAGACCAGGAAGGCCCCGCTGCTCTGGTTGCCTCACAATTATATTTGGGCTGTAGAGGTTGATGGTGGGAAAACAGACTTTTCTGCATTGCAGAAGAAATGGGACCAAGTTTGCCTGTGGAGCTGACGCCACTTGAGTATACTTGGTGCTGCTCTTTACATTTATTAACTTTCTAGCGCGTACTCTTTTAAACTACTTAAACTTGGTGTTTTTTACGTTGGCAACGTTGTTTTTGTAGATTTTCCTTTATTTTTGTGAACATCAATAGTCTCGAAATTTGAGATTTTTTATATAAATTTATTATCGTTGTTTCGAAAATAAAAACCTTTTAGGATGTTTTTTGACATTTATATCTCTTTCTTCAGTTTATGAGATATTCAGATTGTAAATTTCTTCTGCAATTGTTGGCCCGTTCCAACAAAAAAAAAAATAGATTAAAAATGGGCATACAAATCAGATGGAAGTGATTTTTGTCCTGTTTTGGGTGGGGATGAGATACAACACTGCTATTTTTACATTTTAAAAGAACAAATGAGTTACTGTTTTGCCTTTAGTAGACGTCTTTTAACCACCAGGATACGTGGCAATTCTATTGCCAACATTTTACCCGTTACAAGATTTAAGGCAACCCAGCATGTTAATTTCTACGATATTTGCACTTAGCATCACTCAGAAACCTTTAAAACTTGGCGAAAATCCCTGGAAAATCGCATAAAAGAACCCTGAAACCCCCAACACCGGGTCTAAAAATCACGAAAAATACTAAATTTGGCAAACACAAGTACCGATTCATAGTTTTTCCATGAAATGTGGCATCTCTGCAATATGAACATTAGTCTGAACAGGTAAAAATTTACGGACGATATACGAATGCATTTTATCATACCATATTGACCTATTTGTATAAGAATTGGAATTCAATTTATATGAAATCCCTTGTAAATCTTAAGGAGTGTACGCACCCATAAACAGATCACTCTACACATGACTCACTACCTTTTGTGCAAGGAATATGTGAATTATACGAACGATGCCACTGATTACGAGGTAATTTACGATGGTATTAACTGAACTCAATAAAAATCAGTACTTACAGTACTTGAATTTCGACTTTATCTCATGACCTCGGACATCTCAACTAAAAAGAATAATAGCACCAACTGAGACATACTATATATAACAACATTAATTCATAAGTCGAAAATGGTAGGCTCGACCGGACTCGTCAACCGACTGAGCACCAAAAATAAAAAATCAATCATGTTCATGGCTTTAGACAGTGGGGCCATCAAATGGAAGCTCAGAATATTATAGGCGAATTGTATTCCCTTGAAACCCCGATAAAAGTTTTTCAAAGAAATTTAGATCTGTATTTATGAATCGATAGTTTTCATGTAGGAGCTCTGACAATGCAATGAATTACATTGTAGATGTGTGTGCTTGTACGGCCCCCCCCCCCGCTGTACACTTTTGCACCATAGAGGACTTCAAATCGTGTGAAACACATTTTTAAATGGGAAATCAATTTGGCCATGAAGACGCGGTTAGAACGAGTTTGGGGTTTATTCCGTAACTGCAATGCGTTGCACACGATTTGGCACACCACAACTCTCTTTTGGTAAGGAGACATTTTACTACTAGTTTTTCCCCTTGATAACTTTTTAACTAGTTTGTGTCTCTGGTAATGAAAAATGATGCGCTTCTCATACAATACACAGCAGAAGTTTCCCTGTGATATTAATTGCTGTTCAAATGGTGAAAATTCCCGATTATTTTAATAATTGTCGATTTTTTTCTTTCCGTCCTAAGTAGTACTTTTTTATATATATATTTTTTTAACGAAATACTTCAAAGACACACAGTTTTGTGTATGATATTCATTTCAATGTAAAATCGAACTGAAACCTTTATCCTCTGACAATAACTGATCCTAACATTCAGACACACGATAGTGGGTGTCACCAAGTTTTTAAAAATAACCACTAAAAAAAACAACAAAAACATCCAAAAAAAAAGCATTAAAACAGCCTGATACAAACGGCACACCCGTGGTATATTAACAGAACACATCCCTTTGTTTTCCGCGCGTTTGACAAGGAAATAAGCACTATGTGGCACTATTACAATAATCACGTAATCAACCGCGCGACAATATCCAACCAAGCATGTATTTCCACCCACAAATGTATTTGGACATCATTTTCACATGTGCAACATATGAAAAGAAAACGGAAACGATAATTAGAAGTACTTTCAAGCGGTCACTATTAGGGGACATGATTATAAGTGGAAATGCGAAAACTTTTACAAGTGTCTCACAGACCTACACCTTTATTACGACATGGATAGTAGCCAAACTTAATACCATTAATTTCTAGTTATCCTCATGAGTGCCTGTTAGTGTATAATATTGAAGATAATTCCTTCTAATGCTAAGAAAATGACGTTTAAAAAAAATAAAAACCCGGATTCTTTTGTTCAACATCACTACTGAAAAACCATCACTTCTATCATAATCGAACACTTTGCGTTGCCATGTTTGTAGCTTCCTTGTGGCCGAGCGGTCTAAAAAATAACAAATGGGAATTTTAAAAAATATTCAAAACTTGTTACTTAGTGACGGAATGAGACCCAATTTAATAAAATAATCAAGTTGATTTAAATATTTAGAATAGAAAATCAGAGACCACCAGTGACACTTTATCACGAAAACGAGCATTACAAATAATTCGAGAATAAATAAGTATGCGAGCATTCGTTCACGCAAACAAATCTACATGTGATTATGTGCCACATTTCATGAGCAAAGTGTGAATTAAGAAAACGGAACGAGAGTTGAAATTTTTTCAACCGGTTATTTGAACGATCATTAAGTCAAAGACACTTAAAAAAAAAACGGTCTCATCACAGACCTACAGCCTTTATTACAAATGAATATTGCGAAATTTAGTACATTATTTAAATTTATCTCATGAGTGACCTTTTACTGCAACATTGAAAATAATTGACTATCATGCAAAAAATTATGCTTAACGGCTTCTTGTGTTAAACATATCTGATTACTCACGTACTTTATATACACAAATTAAAAGTCTTCTTTCTGGTATCTTCTCCGTGGCGCAGGGTAGTGGTAAGCGATAGACATTATTGATTTTACTTTTGGATAGTCTGTTGTGTCAGTTCGAGTCGGTGTGGCCGCCACCACTTTCGGCATTATGCTAGTATCCCATTCTGGTGGTCATTCTCTCTTTAATTTTTGGTTATTAGGCTGGTACCATGAGCTTCTCTTGGTTCTTTTGTTACGCGTTTTCCCGGGAGTTTTTTACAGTTTAATTACTACAGGTTTCTTCGAGTGATGCTGAATGGCAACTTTATAAAAGTATAAGCTAAAATTACCAGGTGGTTTCCCTAATTGGTACTGGCAATGAATTGATACGTGTCTCTTGTAAAATACGTCTTTACTGAATGCAAATGGCAGTAACTCATATTTTTTCTTTCAAAAACGTAAAATACCAGTGTACTATTATCAACAACTGAACTAAAATACATTACACAATTTAATGCCCTTTTTCTATTCTTTTTGAAAAAGGCCTAAAATTGCAGAAACTAAAATCTGAAATCTCACTCCCTGAGGAGATAAAAATGTCGAAAAAGCACTAAACGTTTTTATAGTATAAATAAGTATATCAATTTTGATAGCCCATGGATTTCAAGCTTTTCATATTTTTATTATCAATGTTAAAAGCACATAGACACCAAACAATTACCTGAACAATACCGTAGAAACAAAAACCACTCGACTTCGAATACTTTAATAATAATTATAAGAAGTGGTTTTCAATACTGAAAGGACAAATCGCCGGATCAGGAATGGAAGAACGGAGCCCTCTATAGTTTTCCATGAGAACGGATGATTTGGAAACGTTTCCTAATTATAAAGCCGCATAGCTCAAGTTTACCTTTGCGCTGGTTTTTCCAAAGTTTCAACTTTACAGAAATTCCCCAAAAAGTCGCTGTTTATAAGTAAAATTATAATACAGGCTTCAATGGGTATTGAAACTTCCAAATTGAACCTTTCCCCCCCAAACTCCACTGCCCGCTTTGCAAGGATGTGCGATGTGTTATTGAGCAACATTATGTGAGTGCATTCTGGTTCTTGGGGGGGAAGACCTTATTTTGGCATTTTTTTTTTGCTGGGGGCCTGAACACTAAATGGTATTGCCAAAAACAACACAACTTATTCATATACCTTAACCACATCACTATGATGTAGCATGCTAATCTAACCAAGGCTCAGTGCCGTATTCCTTGGAATCGTGCAATGTTAACAACAACGGCATGTTTGTTCGGGTATCATCAAATCATACGGAAACACCGGTGTGGTATATTTGATCAATATCATGGTGAATGAAAGCTATTAAACTGCGCAGGGATTTGAGATAGTGAGTTCACTGGCTCATGAAATTTTGTAATAGTCGCGTTCATGGGCAATGGCTTTGGCCCGTGTGTTGAACTTCCACGGGTTTGCTCGAATGTTAAGACGATTATTAATCCGACTCTTACACATAAGCTGATGGGTATTTTGGGTATTGTATAAGGGCTGGCCTTATTTAGCCTTAAGAACAACTGGGTCCATCTAGGCATCGCTTACAAGCCGCCATAACAAAGAGCATCTATGCAACATCTTCTGTTTTTTTCATTTAAGTAATAACTGGTCATATAAATGGATGCATGCTCTATAAGCTTTGATTTTTTCACAGACAGCATGCCCCATGAAGTTACTCAGACTTTTCTCATTTTTTCTTGATACAAGCAGTATTTTGGGGGATAAAAACACCTTTGCGACAATGAGTAACGTATTTGGTAACAAATACCCACTTCAAATTGATGGTGCACTATACCTAGGATGATTAAGAGGGCCTCCTTCAATCTTATCCGGCGATGTCCTTTTACACTTAGAGATCAATAAATATATCCACCAGTGTTAAATTATTTCCAGTGTTCATATTTTCGCTAACACTTTCCTTTACTTAATAGTTAAATAACCCATCACGTTTCCAGGTTATCCACCACTAACCTTGCTGCCGTAAGGATCAAAAATCTTGGGTTGGACTACTTTCTTGCATGGCAATCTGGAAACTGCTTTAACATGTCTGAATACTCCGCGTCATCATTTCACACGATTTGCAAAATTAACTAGCTTTGGCGACTATAGAGAATCTTGGTTGCCGGTCTGACATCGGCAAGTTTGGTGATTCGTACCTAAAAATTTCTCTGGTCCTCATAATGTTCAAAATTTGGTTATTTTGGTGACTGGTTGTTCATTGGGTACTTGGGGGTGATGTTTGTTGTTTTTTTCCTCTGTGAGAGTTTTAAATGTGAAAGAAACATGCTCAAAGTTGCCATTTTTTTTTAAATGATTTCAAATATAAAAGTACTTGTAAGGTGTCAAATTTGTGTGTAACCTATAGAGACAGCCGGTGATCATATGTCGGTCTCATTTTTTCTGAAGTTTTTTGACCCTTCAACCTCCGACTTTTAATGGAATCGATATTTTAGTAACTGTTCAAGCCTGAAACATGTGAATTTTTTTTTTTCATTTTAGCGGTACAGCTGTTGGCATTGGGACGTACATTCTTACGGTAGGTGAGCTCATATAGTAAGATTTTGCATTAAACATTTGGTAGGTGCCAACACCATGATGAATTCGGCAGCCTCAACGGTATAACTGCATGTTGTGGGCCCCGTGGTGGCAAATACTAAATTCATCCCGATCACATGCATGGAAAAGTGCCCCAGTGTATGGTTAGAGTTATTTTACTGATAGTGGGCTAGAGTGGATAGGCCTACATCCCTTCAGACTATCAAAGCTATCGGTCAACGACCAAATAACGAATGAAAGCTAGTAAAAGATTAGCTGTTTTTGCTTGTTCCCAGACCATGGGGGGTGGGGAGGGGGGGGGTGGCCCTTCTCACTTGAGGAGGTAATGCAAATATAAGGCTGTTAGAACCTGGCCTGTTTTAAGCATCATCGTCACCCAAAAATGTCCTATTTTTTGACGAAATTTTTTTGGCCACTTCATTCTCACCCAAAGACCCGCATTTTGTTATTGGGAATATTTTTCACAACAAAGACACCTCCTTTTTAAAAATGTGACCACAATCTCACCAAGGACCCCTTGATTTTTGAAACCTTTTAGCAATTTGGTGGCCCCAAAGTAAACCTCTATTATGGCATTTTTTGCTCTCTCTCACCCAAAGACCCCATATTTTGCATGTTTACATCAAACCGAATGCCCTTGGTTTTGAAGTTGCCAATCCATTTTCATGTGGTCCTCCCCCCCCCCCCCCCCCACGTGGTTTAATTGCTGCCTTGCTGCTAGCTATACACTCCTGGTTTCCACTGCCTGGCTGCAAGGCCATGTTTTCGAGTAAAAGTACATTGACCCCCCGTATCTTGAGCAAGATTAAGCTTTGTGCATCCATAATTCAATTTCTTGTTCTTGTCCATGAGGGCTCCCTTCATCAGGATAAGCCTATTGAGTCTATGTAGTTAAATATGACACAAGGCAGAACAGAACTGTTGTCCTGAAAGATTTATATCTCATATTTTATTTATATTTTTTTTTTTATTTAATGCATATGTCTACTGCAGTAAAAAAAACACATTTTTTAGATTCCTTCGACATTCCACAGATATCAGGGAGCCCAGTACCTTTCTACAAACACAACATGAATTTGGAGGGTCTGTGATGCAAGTAGCCACCTGTCATCATAATGGAGTTCAAAAAGGTTTTTTTGAATGAAATGTGATTCAAAGAGGTCAATTTCTAGATTCATGACATTTTTATAACTAGTTTCAGAGCCCACATTGTGGTATTATAGGTTTACACCACTAACCTGGTTGCCGTAAAGATCAAATCTTGTGGGACGACTTTCTTGCATGGCATCTGAAAAAAGTGCTTTAAAATGTCTAAAATGCACTAGTTATATTAAATAAGTGATGATTATTTCATGATTGACATGGTTGACTGGTATGTTTTCCTCAAACTAAGCGGCCATTGGACAGTACTTTGAGGAAAATTCCTATTACTTACTCCGCGGTCATCAATATCACATCGATTTCCAAATTACTAGCTTTTGGCGACTATATATACTCTTGGTTGCGATCCTGACATCGGGGCAGTTTGGTGATTCGTAACTAAATTTCTCTGGTCATCATATGTTTCAAACTTTTGGGTTATTTTGGTGATTTCAGCTTGTACTTTGGGGTGATTGTTGTTGTTTTTTTTCCTCTGTGAGGTTTTAAATGTGAAAGAAACAACATGCTCATAGTTGCCATTTTTTTTTCCATAGACTACCTTGTACGTGAGTTAGTGGTGTTGTAACCTATAGAGAACCAGCAGTTGATCACTATGTCCTTTCTCCTTTTTTTTCTTAAGTTTTTGACCTTGTCAAACCAAATCCGACTTTTACCATTGCAATTCGATATGTTAGTAACGTTGCAAAAATTGAAAACATGTTGATTTTTTTCATTTAGCGGTACATGCATTTGCATTGGACGTACATTCTTAGGTAGGTGAGCTCAGATAGTATGATTTTGCATGACATTTGGTATGTGGCACCACCACTCAGTGCTGAATTCGGCAGCCTCATTCAACGGTATAACTGCAGTGTGGACCGTGGTGGCCGAATACTAAATTCTCCACGAGCACATGCATAGGAATGCCCCAGTGTATTGTTAGAGTTTTTAACGATAAGTGGAGCTAGAGTGGAGTAGGGCCCTACCCTCAGACTAGCAAAAGCTATCTGTCCGACCAAAATACGAATGAAAACAGTAAAGTTAGCTTGTTTTTGCTTGTCCAGAACCATAGGGTGGGGGGGGGGTGTGGCACAAATTCACATTGTGGAGGTAATGCAAATAAGGCTGTTAGAACCTGGCCCTGTTTTAAAGCATCAATCGTCACCCAAAAATGTCATATTTTTTGACAAATTTGCCACTTTCATCATTCACGCCCACGACCGTATTTTTGGGAATATTTTCACACAAGACACCTCCTTTTTAGAAAATTTTGACCAAAATCTCACCAGGGACCCTACCCTTGATTGAAACTTTTAGCAAATTTTGGTGCCACTAACCTCTTTTATAGGGGCATTTTTGGCTATCTCCGCTCTCCCCCTCCTCTTCACTCTCCACTCCAACTCGATCCGTCTCTTCACTCGATCCTCACTCTCTCTCAACCCAAAGCACCCCCCATATTGTGTGCAATGTTTACAGGCCCGACGGAATGCCCTTGGGTTTGAATGTGCCAATCCCTTTCACATGTAGTTCCCCTCCCCCTACATCCTCTCTACTCACCCCCCCCCCACGGGTTTTATTGCTGACTCTCTGCTAGCTGACCATCGGGTTACCCAACTGGCCTGGCTTGCAAAGGCCATTTTTCTTCTAGTAAAAAATCATTGACACCCCCCGTAACGTGAATCAAGATTAATAAGCTTTGTGCAGCCATATTCAGATTTTCTTCTTGTCAATGAGGCCTCCCTTCAACAGGATATCCTATGGAGTCCTAATGTAGTTAATGAACAAAAGGACAGACACTTTTGCCTGAAAAGCATTTTAATCCATATTTTATTTAATATTGTAATGCATATTTCTACTGCAGTACAAACAAAAAAAGTTTTTATTCCCATCACGAGGTCGACATTTCCACCGATATCAGTGGATAGCCAGTCCCTTTTCTCTACACACAACATGAAGTTGGAGGGTCTGAGGGCAAGTAACCAACCGTCCATCATAATGGATTTTCAAAAGGTATTTTTTTTTTTGAATGAAATGTGAATGCAAATATTTCATGTCTAAGATTCAGGACATTTTTAACTAGTTCACATATCAGAGCCCATTGTGTATATATAGGTTATACACCACTAACCTGGCTGCCGTAAGTATCGAAAAATCTTGGGTGGACCTACTTTCCTGTCAGCATCTCTTGAAAAGTGCTTTAAAAATGTCTGAAAATGCACTAATATATGACGAAGTGTGTGAAATTTCATGAGTGACATTGTAGACTGGTATGTTTTTCTCAAAACAACGGCATTTGGCAGTGAATTTGAGGAAAATTACTTCGCGTTCCTGCGGTCATCAATTTCACTCGCTTTTGCAAATTACTAGCTTTGGCACTAAGAGAATCTTGGGTTGGCCGGTCTGACATCTGGCAAGTTTGGTGATTCGTAACTACAAATTCTCCTGGTTCATCATATGTTCAAAATTTGGTTATTTGGTGATTTCCAAATTTCACAGCTTGTACTTTGGGTGATTTTTGTTGTTTTTCCTCTGTAGAGTTTTAAATTTGAAAAAACTGCCTCAAGTTGCCATTTTTTCCCATAGACTACTGTTGTAAGGAGTCAATGATGTGTAACTCCAGGTCGACAAGCGATAACAACAGACAAACGTATGAAAATATACACACTCACTAAATTTTATAAACTGTTCGCAAAACAGGATTTACCTTGCAATGACCAACTTCACTAAACTTGCACAGCTATTTAATGTTCACAAAAATAAATAGGAAATCTACCAAAAAACGTTGGAAACGAAACCACAAAGGGTAAAAAACCCACCAAGTTTTTAAAAAGAGTACAGCCATATAAAGTTTAATAAATCTAAAGATAATAAGCAACCAAGTAACTCAAGTGCGTGCCCCATTGGCAAACTTGGGTCCCATTTCTTCTACAATGCAAGCAAATGCCAATTTCCAACTATCAACCTCCATAAAGAAAAAAAAAAAAAACAGCCTAAATATAAATATATAGATTTCATCTAGAGGCGCTGATTGCATACCGAGTTCAACATTTTGCCTCTTCATACTTGAGACAACCAGAGCAGCTGGACCTTCCTCTTTCGTCTTTAGTACTCTGCTTCCTACCCGAGATAGAGTCCCTCTGAATTTTGAAATAAGAACATCTCAACATACGAAAACAAGGCACTAAAACAAACGAACTAAGCAATCTCCAACTTGAAACGATTCAGTTCAGAACACGACTGCCGTTAACACAAGCAAATGGATTACTAATTCCAAACTCAACTGCCATAATAAAATAACCTTAAACACCAGAATCCGGGTGCAGTTTGGAATTATTTAAATCAACAATTGGGTCTAATGATATGGTTCCTTTAATGCCAACATAGGGCCCGTTTCTTCAAGCACACAAAGGAATTCGAAAGAGAATGGGACCAAGTTTGCCCATGGGGGTAAACGCACTTGAGTATACTTTGGTGCTATCTTTATATTTATCTAACTTTATAATGGCTCGTACTCTTTATTTAAAACTTGGTGGTTTTTTTACGTGCCAACGGTTTTTTGGTAGATTTACATTACGTACATCCTTTTCAATGGGCAGGGGTACCGTTAGCCTACAATTCAAGAGAAATGATAATCAGAACTGGATACTATACTAGCATATTTTTCATAGGCCGAAAGTGGTGGGGGCATAGTGTGGACTCGACTGACAACAACAGACTACGCAAAAAGTCAATCAAGAACATTTTATCCCTTAGACGCTTGCGCCCACGGAGGAAGCTTCATAAATGCACGCTGAATTGTGTCGCTTTTAGACGTGATGGTTCAGTAGTGCTGTTGAACAAAAGAATCCAGTTATCACGTTTTCTTTCTTTGTATACGTCAATATTTTCAATGTTAGCATTAAAAGGCACTCCTGAGATAATAGAAATCATGTACTAAATTTTTGGTCATATTATTTCCTAATAAAGGCTGTAGGTCTGTGAGACCGTTTTTTTGTTACAGTTTCACATTTGCCACTGATAATCGTTATAAATTACCACTTTAAAGCATTTCTACTCGTCGTTTCCGTTTAAAATTGCCACATATACTTCTGAGGGTTGAAATACATGCTGACTATTGTACTTACTGAAGTTAATCGTCGTTAACGATATTCCCACCTCGTGTTTTTTTCTCGTAAACACGCGTCAAAAAAACAAAGGGAAGTTTGTTTCTGTTATATACGCACGGTGGTGGTGTCGCTTGTATCATGGACGTTCTAATAACTTTTTTTGCTGTTTTTGTCCTTATTTTTTTTTTGGTTTTTTATTTTAAAACTTGGGTGTGACACACTACCTTATCGTAATTTATAAAATTAATGGTAGTCCACAAGGTGTAGCCTCCCAGGTCAAAACAGTTGCTCTTCTTGTGAGGCAACCAGAGCAGCGGGAACCTTCCTTTCGTCTTTAGTACTCTTCTTCCTACCAGAGAGAGAGGTCTCTGAATTATTGAAATAAGAACAATCTCCAACAATAAGAAATCAAGCAAGAAAACAAACGAAACTAAGCAATATCAACTTGAAACGTATTCAAGTCAGAACAAGACGGCCTTTACAAAGAAATAGGAGTACTAATTCCAAACTCAACTGCCAATATAACCTTAAACAAGAACAGGTGCAGTTGGAATTATTTAAATCAACAATTGGGTCTAATGATGATGGTTCCTTTAATGAAATATGGACGTTCTCAACAAAGGAATTCGGAAAAGAAGAAATGGGACCAAGTTTGCCAATGGGGCAGACGCACTTGAGTATACTTGGTGCTATCTTTAGATTTATTAACTTTATATGGCTCGTACTCTTTTTTAAAACTTGGTGGTTTTTTTACGTTGCCAACGTTTTTTTGGTAGATTACATATACTTACATTCCTTTTCAATGGTCAGGGTGACCGTTAGCCTACAATTAAAGAGAATGATCATCAGAACTGGATACTAGCATAATTTTCATATGCCGAAAGTGGTGGGCCATAGGTGGACTCGAACTGACAACAACAGACTATGCAAAAAGTAAAATCAATAACATGTATCCCTTAGACCGCTGCGCCACGGAGGAAGCTTATAAAATGAAACGCGAATTGTTGTATATGTTAGTAAGTGATGGTTCATTAGTGATGTTGAACAAAAGAATTCCGTTAATCATCGTTTTCTTTGTATGAAGTCAATTATTTTCAATGTTAGCAGTAAAAGGCACATCATGAGGATAAATAGAAATCATGTACTAAATTTTGTCAATATTCATTTCGTAATAAAGGCTGTAGGTCTGTGAGACCGTTTTTTTAAGTTTCACATTTGCCACTGATAATCGTTATAAATTACCACTTGAAAGCATTTCTAACTCGTCGTTTCCGTTGAAATGTGCCACATATACTTCTGAGGGTTGAAATACATGCTGAGCTATTGTATTATGAGTAGTTAAGCGATCGTTAACGATATTCCCACCTAGTGTTTTTTTCTCGTCAAACACGCGTCAAACAAAGGGAAGTTTGTTTCTGTTAATATACTCACGGTGTGTGTCGCTTGTATCATGGACGTTCTAATACTTTTTTTGCTGTTTTTCCTTATTTTTTTGGTTTTTATTTTGAAAACTTGGTTGACACACTACCGTGTATCTTAATTTATAAAATTATGGTAGTCCACAAAGGTGTAGCCTCCAAAGGTCAAAGGTCACTTATATGTGGATTTTTTTTATGAAGCATCTCGTTAGTCAATAAGGAGGCTTCAGGGGTTCGATTTGTAATCGCTAATGAACGGTACGATAAATTTTGAGTTTGTTTTTCACCACAAGAAGTGTGTTCAAAAGTTTAATAAATTGACAAAAAATACCTTCGGATGCAAACAAAATTACAAAATGAGGCTTTAAGAACTGAATTGTGCACCAACTGCGGTCTCAGGGCACTAGTACACTGTTAAAATTCTCACAGTAAAAATATCGTAATTTTTAGAGTATTGTACGAGTATTCTGCCAAAAAAATACGCTAAACATTACACTTTATTCTAATGGAGAATTTAATTATAAAACTCTTGGAAATGTGTGTGAGTTATCAAAGAGCTTGGGAATTTGTAGAGAGAGAGAGAACACAAACGACCACATCAACTTAGTAAAACAGTCCTTCATTGTAGTCCTCAATTCTTTTGACATTGTATAACTGTAAAATGTGCAGTTTGTTGTAAATTTATACAGTCAAAACCTGTAAAAGTTGTCTTTTTACGGTAGGCCTATTTAGTTGACAGAATGGATCCTGCATGCCTCATACACCTGAGCCATTTTGTAACAAATCTCCCGAAAGGAGGATTACCGCCCTCTGATTTTTCCTTACTGAATGTCTGATTCCTATAAATTTGTACCACAGGATACATAGAGTTACTTTTTGGTATCAAAATAAGCACCAGTATTTCCCCAACATTCCCATTAGAACGTCATAAGTTGAGGAAAATAAGAAAATATGGTGGGAAATTTATATTTCGCAACTGTAATGACTCGCAAAATGTTTGGTTTTTCGATCTTAAAACGCACATATTTCAATATGAACCCAAATGTCAGTTAGAACCTTGTAATTCTCAGCTCACGAATTTCTAATAGTCTTCCATCTACACGTACATGGTCATCCAAATACCTAATAAAATAAGATAATGTGGGCTGATTTTTCTCATTTAGAGCATTTTTTGGTTTAACTTACTTTGTCCTCAGCTTGACTTACTCGACTGATCTCCCTGAGCCATCGCTGGCGCATAAGGCGGAAGAGAGTGATCGGCACAGTTTACGGTGTTAGGCTGCTCTTGGTATGTCTTTTAGGGATGGAGTGTCTCGATACGTCTTGGCCTTCCTCATTTCCTCCGGCCTCGCTGTGGCGTTCAGTCAAGAGCTTGTCTAGCCTATGGAGTCGTGTTATTGGAATGCACAGCACGTGACCCAGGTAGTTCCATCTCCTCTGTCTAACTATCTCAGATGTTTTTGGGAGTTGTACCATTTCCTGAAGTTCGGAGTTGGACATCCTGTCCTGCCATTTGATGTTTAATATGCGCCTACAACACCGATCTGTGAAACTGTCAAGTCGTTGTTGAATGTATCGTTTTGACTTCCATGCTTCAGTCCACAGCAGGACAACACATTACTCTGGAAAATTGTGATTTTTTTTTGGCCAATACAGTTAGATCGCCAGATGTTAAACTTTTAAAAGGTAGCACTGGCTTTACCAATCCTTGTCCGTACATCGCTAGCTGAGTCGCCTGATGCATCTATGTGGGCCCAAGGTAGGTGAAGCTGTTAACTTTTTCAACCACTTGGCCCGCCAGGTATATAGTATCATCTGCCTCGGCATTAAGGGGCAGCATCTTGGTTTTAGATTTGCTGATAAAGAGGTCTACTTTCGCAGCCGCTTTAGTTAGACCATCTGTTTTGTGTTACATGTGTGCTTTACGGGTGTTTAATAGGCAAAGATCACCTGTAAAGTTCAGATCTCCCAAAGTGGTGTTATCGACCCATTCAATTCCTGTGTCGACTCGATCCTCTTGCTGATCTCATCACAAAGTCAATCAGAATACCAAAAAGTATGGGTGACAGGATGCAACCTTGCCTAACCCCAGTTGTGACTTTGATCCAATAGGGGTCTACATGGGTAAAATGTGACACTCGAGACACAGCCATTCTTATCTTGTGACACTCATGACACAGCTGTTCTTATCTTGTGACATTTTGACACTTGGTTTCTTATCCAGTTACAGCCATTCATAAATCTTGTGACACTACGACAGCCATAGTTATTTTGCCAACCCATGTAGACCCCTACCAATCGCTTTGATCAGAATCAACCAAGACCGAGCACTGGGCGTCTACATTGAGATCTCTGACAATATGTATGATCTTCGGAGGGAAGCCATAGTACATAACTTTCCAGAGTGAAGGTCTGTCGATGCCGTCAAAAGCCTTTTGGAAGTCGATAAAATACATAATGAGTGAGACTTGCCATTCCAAACTTTGCTCTATAATATTTCTAAGCACACAAAAACAGCACTGAGCAAACATTGTCAATTAGTGTAATAAACAAAACAGCATGGGAGCGATTTAGAGCTCTTTGAGTGGCCATTATATTGGCCATGAAAAGGTTTTAAGTGTATTTTACCATAATCCCATAACACAACAGATTATAAGATATCAGACTGCATGTACACAACGGGATATCACCCACCGTGTCTACTTTACTTTATTTGGGATAATTTGACACAATGTATTATGGGATATTAGAAGTCTATTAGATTTGATTATTTGATTCTTTCACAAGTGGCCGCAAATTAGGTGATAAGCTAGGAGATTAGATCATGTAATAGATTTCATCATATCCCATAACACAATAATTATAGATGATGTATTAAAACTGCATGTACAGATCGTGCTGTCACAAGCTTTATCAAAGTTATTTGGGATAATTTGACACAATGTATTATTTTCTATTTAGCTTTCGGGGTCGGAACGGCGATAACCCCAGTGACAGGGTCAATTCAAGACACATGTCTATTCGCCACTACAAATCCTCCTATATTCCTTTATATTTTATACAGGCTTATGTATCGTCGTTAGTTCTGCACACTGTTTACTCAGCATAAATGCTAGTCCTGAGAAAACGGCGTTTGAATGTTTGAGTTACTTATGAATGCGTGTAATTAAATGAAACAAAAAGAACGATGGCGGTGATGATGGCGGCAAATACGATGAAGTGAGTGAGTGAGTATTAAAGTTTAACGACAACTCAACACAATTGTGTTATATCGTGTCATTAAGATTATTAAAAACATCAACATCTTTACAAAACACACCACAATAAATTTCAGATACAGCATTTTAAAAAGTTAACAATATTTAAACAAATCAGCCTCCTTCAGGAAATTTATCACCTGAAGAGGCCTAATATCTTGAAATAATGTTTTCAAATCTGGGACGCTATAATATTTTCTACGAATAAGCGCATAATCAACGCACTCAAGTAATACATATTCACAGAAAGAGCACAATCACAAGGAATACACCGAGGGAATGGCTCACCTCTAAGCAAATAACTATGGGTCATATAAGTATGACCAATTTTACATCGCGCTAATACAATCTCGTCCCTTCGTCCAATCAAACCTGAACTGCCAGCAGCTCCAACAGTTGGTTGAAAAGCATGCATTTTATTATTAGGGAATGAATCCCACAGCATTAACCACCTATTTTTGATGTAGCCATTGCAAATACGATGAAATAATGAAACATCGAAGCTTGACGACGATAATGATGCTACTGATCTATGATGATGATGATGATGATGATGATGATGATGATGATGATAATGAATGATGGGCGATGTGGAGTGATGGGTGATAATTGTGATGGGTGATGGTGATGGGTGATATGAGGGTGATGAGTGATGAGGGTGGTTGGTGACGGGGATTTTTGGTTTTGGTGGTGTTGGTGGTGGTGGTTTGTGTTCTATAACTACATCACTTTGTTCATGAAAGTTCATCTGTGTTGGTAAAATCCATATAGGTGAGTTTAGCAAACTTTTTGTTCCAAACACAAAGAATAGATTCCTACTTCGGAATTTTCAGATGGTACTCCATCCTTCGTCAGCGAGTGATTGACTGTATCAGGTCGCGATCTTTTTTATCTTTGATCTGATAACAGACTCATAGACTCCTGGAAGTTTGAACCGGCCCCCGTCCTTGTCATTGGACAAAACAAAGTCGGGCCAATGTCGTTTGACAACAATAGTCAAATGCTGACTGTCATTGGACCGACATTGGCCCAACATTGTATTGTTATCTGGGTTAGGCCAATATTGGTTTGCCATTGGCACTCTTCAATTTGCATCTTGCTGGCGAGCGGCCACGTTGGATCAATATTGGTTTTCCATTGGCAAAGTCATGTCGAGGGATGTTAGCCCAATATTGGTTTGCTGTTGGCACCCTTCAATTGGCTTCATGCTGGCGCCCTATGTTAGTCCAATGTTGTAAGTTACCATTTACCCAATATCGAGCCAATTTCTTTTTCTTCTTCTTTAATGTATTCAATTAATTGATTAACATTATTGTGAAAACCGTTCCATGACAGATTATATCATCATACCCAGCAAACCATTAGGTTATTGGCCCAGTGCTGGCTTAATATACCGGTATCATTCTGACAATACATGACACGGCAAACGGTATAGCACCAGTGTGAAGCCAATACTGGCCTAATTACGGCTACCGTTATCATTCCATAGTTATAGTGTGTTCGGCTCTGCCGTAATTGGCCTTCATTGGACCACCTTGATCATGGCACTATTACGGCACCCTTTATTGGGCAAATTCAGGTAAAAAAAGTTCGCACGATCATCCCCGCTATAATGGAAGCATGGGCTTGATGACATTTAAGCGCACGCGCAGTGCAAAATTTTGTTTCCACTGACCCATCCAGTGCATCAATTGAACTGTCTATTGATCTTCATAATATGTGTTTAGAATATTAAGTGACCTGGTTATACCGGTAGTAATACAACGCTGGCCCAACATTGGTCCAATGTTTGTGAAGTTGTGGGCGTGGTCCCAATGACCTACTCTTTTTTCCAGCAAAATGTTAAATTTTTGACAATTCTATTTTTCGGAAGTGATATATGCAACTTTTTTCATCACTAATATAATTAGTATGATGAGTTTTGCTTGATCATTTTCAGGATAGTTTCATTAATGACTTAACTCCACCGTGGTCTTGGTTGATTCTGATCAAAGCGATTGGTAGCTATTGGTTCAAAGTCACAACTGGGGTTAGGCAAGGTTGCATCCTGTCACCCATACTCTTTGGTATTCTGATTGACTTTGTGATGAGATCAGCAAGAGGAGTCGACACAGGAGTTGAATGGGTCGATAACACCACCTTGGGAGATCTGAACTTTACAGGTGATCTTTGCCTATTAAACACCCGTAAAGCACTGAAGCACTGGGTGTGGTGCAACGCAATAATACGTGTGTATTGATTTTGCACAAAGATATTTTTCGAGTGAATGAGCGAGAAAGCCTGCTTGCAATATTGATTGTGGTACACGTGTTCGTATCCCAGTACACTGCAATGCCCATTGCAAATTGGAAGAAGTTCAAATAGAATCCAGTTGCATTTTAAAAGGTCCAATCTAATGTTCATGCCATGAGGTTTCATGGTTCTGAGTTTGATGATAAGAGATTGTTCTGCTTTGTGGCGGTCCCTATCAGAATTTCCGGAAGTATAATACCGGTAATTTGGGCATCATCAATGGTGTTTGTGTGAGATTCATTTAAAGTGAGCGGCAACCGGTTTGCCAGCTGTATTGCTTCTGATAGAGCTGATGTAGTGTAATGTCGAACGCCATTTGAACCAACAATCGCAGTAGTATGACGAATGTGCGCACAAGTCTTGCATCTACACTGTTAAAAAAATTTCCGTAAATTTACGGAAATTTCTGGCAGCAGTATTTACAGACATTTTTAGGGTAAATTTACAAAAATTTCTGTCAATTAACGGAACTTTGACAGTAATTTTACAGAAATTTGTCTCATATTACGGAAAAAATATGTATTTTAACAGAATTTTTCCGTAATTTAAAATTACGGAACCAAAAAAAAAAGTCCGGAAATATTGCTGCCAGAAATTTTTGAAATATTTCCGTAAATTAACATTTTTTTTATGTTTTTTGTTTTTTATTGTTATTGTTTTCTCAAACCGATTTTCCGTAAATTTACGGAAAATCTGTTTTCTTCAATGTGTAGGTCTGTTACAGGGAAGCATACCAGAAGACTGTTGTGGGTCAGATGCGCGTACAACTTGATCCCTGATATTGCGCTCACGCCGATACGCGATAATAGGCGGCTTGGTAAAGATGTGCTTGGTAGATGGATGAGTGCAAAGAAGATCATAGTTCTTAAGGATGATGTTCTTGATGGTGAAATTACTAGCTATTACTAGAATGATAGTTGATACCCAGTGATCGTGAGGGTATACCGTGAAGCTCAGAGTAACGGTTGTCTTTCCAGAGGTCTATACTTTGAAATTTACACACGCTTATTAAACCTATTAAAACTGATGCAACCCATTTTAAAATCCTCACAACTAGATGAAGAAGTTGGTGTATATCTTCTATACCGATCGGAACACGTTTTGTATAACCCATATCGCCTTATTTTACATGCGCCCTCCTTCATATTACATTTATTGACTTTTGATATTTATTTAATATTTATTTTCTATAATTATTCTATTACATTTTCATAATTTTGTCCTGCCTAAATTAGATTGAATTGCAGCTGTGTCTATATTCCATTCAAAACCAACAATAGAGGCCTTGCATTACAGCTGCGCGCTTCGTCAAGTCCATTCTGCCACCACTGGCGAGTGCGAAATTGTGTAAAACGTTTTCTATGGAGTGTGAACTGCGCACTATGATGAGATTGCGATTTATTCCGTATTGAAATACGTGTTTACACAATTTGGCACTCGACGACCCTCTGAATACCAACAATAGAGGCAATACCTATAATGACCATATGTTTTTTTTTCGGTTTGAATTGAATCGTAAGCACAATATGCCACGGTGCTTTTTCGCATAAATCCAAAAGTGGAGGAAGCTAGGGAAATAATGGCTCCTAATTATCGTCGACGGTGTCCTGTCTTAACTATTTGTGGAATTTTTCTGTATATCTTGTTGTACTTGAGTGATTGGAAGAGTCATATACTGAAAGTAGTTGGTGAAACGTCAAAAGATATCACCAGAACTTACGGTTCTCATCCTACATACGCGAATCTGCATATGCTGCATTTGAACGATTCTCTCTATCGAAATGACACAAGCTTAGCAAAGGCCAAAAACGACGCTCCGATATCAAACACATATGCAACAAACGCGGTAGCGCCAGTGTCATTGAAGTCTTCGCCTGATAAAAAAAAGATATTAACCAAAACTATACCCTGTGGAATGCCAAAGCTGAACGAGAACTGCAATATTGGGAAGAGTTCGTTAAAGACGGTTCTTTTATCAACAGGACAGTGGTAAACAACGATTATAAATTCGCATTTCTAATTCTGACCTCTGTTACAGGAACTCCAGCAACGATGATGTATTCCTTTTGATCATAATACCGTCAGCACCTAGCGAAAAGAGACGACGAGACGTAATTCGAAAAACTTGGGGGAACCTGAGTCACGTGGAGGGAAAACGCATTGCTACCATTTTTCTTTTGGCTAAAAGCACTGATTATAAAGAAGAGAAGTTGGTTGCGGAAGAAAACAAGCTTTGCAGAGATATCTGCAAGGGTGATTTCATCGACAACTATCGTAATCTTACTTTAAAAACGATGATGGGTCTGAAGTGGGCTAACTCCTTCTGTAATCAGGCAAAATTTGTTCTGAAAATGGACGGCGATACTAGACCCAATCTCAAGCACTTGGTGAAACATTTGGATGATTCGCCTAACGCTGTTTATGAAGGTTATAGAAATAATCCAGTTCCGGTAAGAAAACCAGCGAGTAAATGGTATGTGTCTCTCGCTGAATACCCTTATCGGCGATTTCCGCAATACGTGTCTGGATATGCGTATGTTATTTCTGGAGATCTTTTAAATCCTGCTTTATCTGTATCTACCCACGTACCCTACGTAGCAATGGAAGACGCATATATCGGAATACTTATGAAAACGATAGGCATCGTGCCGAAAGGTGACCGTCGCTATTCACATAAAAGATTATCCTTAGCGAACAATGATACAACACATGACTCGCTTAGTTTCTTTTCAACGGCTTTTACTGTGCGTGCTTTTAAGTCTCCTGAGCAAGAGTGTGATTTTTGGATGAAATGGACCCATTTTGGTGGACAATAGTTAAAGACACTATCGGTGATTTGCTAAATCAGAAAATCGAAAAAAATCAACAAAAAATGAGATTTTTGCACGTTTGTAACAAGTATAAGTATCCTAACATACCCTGCAAATTATAAGATCAAAATCAGCCTAATAAAGACAAAATCGGTTATTTTAGTTATTACTGTCCGTACGGACACTTACTACAACAAGTAATTGAATGGAGAATCAAACCTTTGAACAGTGCTGTTTTCTTTCATTTCTATTTTTCAGTTGAAAAAGATAACTTGCGACAATTCTACAGACGTATTTTTCACTTTTAAAGGTACTTGTTCCAATTTATGTCTATTGTGTTCTCCACTTCATATGAGAGTCTGACACTTGCACATAAGCCCCATCATCAAGTACCGTGGGAAACAAACTTGCGGTTTTGATGGGAGAAGCAATAATGCACATTGCAAAGCCTTATTCAATACTCTGCTAATATTGATAGTTAAACCATTAATTCGTCGGTTTTTTGTTTATATCTTGTGAATGAAATGGATTTCAAGGCTAAAATTTCAAAACGACAATGAGAAAAATACGGCCTTTCATCTGATATAAAAATCGATACTACTTCCGGGTAAATCAGGTGGATCCCAAAGACAATCGGAACACGCAAAAATTCAAACATTTTGATTCACTTTTATTTAGGTGAATCACTGATAGTGTCTTTAAGTATTAAAATAGTCCTCTTGTATGCCGGGATTTTCATTGAGTTTATCCAATTAGATAAGGATCGACCAACGAAATATACATTCGCTAAGTGATGCACGCACGTGTGAGATTCTTTTCCGAAATATCATTACATGGTTCAGACAGGACCATAACCATTTGAATTTTCTCATAAGTCATCTATTTACCAACCATGTTGTACTTTTATTCCTCCAACTATGGGGGGGGGAAAAAAAAAATTTTTTATTGTGCAAGTCTAAAAATAACAATATTAAAGGTCAGATTTTTGTACTTCGTTGCCACGCAATCCGACCCGACGAAAATTCGTTCTGTTGTAATACTTAAAGGCTTATTCAGAGATTTCGAATATGTGTAGTAATTAAAAATAGTCCATCCGACTAAAGATAGTTACCAAAAGGCTTACTTCCCAAATTTTGAGATGAAACGGATTTTAACTTTTTCATGCAGTACACAATTATATGCAGCATTAACCGCGCCATAAGAACGTTTATAACAATTTCCGGATCCGGAATTTTATAATAACGTTGTGATTTTCTATATTAAGAGTTTGGATTTGAGCTTAGTTATTTCACACACACGATTAGTATATAGGAACAATCATTTTGTACATGCAAAAAAACGCGATTTGTTGGAAATTGAGAGCCCTCACGGGAAATCTCTGATCGGCCTTTAATATATACATTAACGGATAAATCGGCACACTTAATCATGAATAGCGCCGCTTTGAGACGAGTTGAAAATATACACCTCCGTAGAATGATTCCGGGCCAGAATCTTCCATTAGCGTCCATGACGCACACATAACATGCGCCGATTTCTGTGACAGAAAAGTTCTTCCGGCAAGTTTTACCTTTATATTTTTTACCACTTTGCCCAAATGTTACCGATGCAAAAATCTTGCGATAAGTCATATTTTCCGCCTTTATCCGCTCATTTCTGCGATAATGATAATGAAAGAAAACTGTTTTAATAAATATTTTTTGGAGACATTACTGAAAAAAACTGGTTATTATCGTTTGATTTTGATCAGGTTTTCCCCCAACATGAACACAGATATGGCGTTATTAACTAGTTGTTATTCGTCATGAAAAATTGTCTGATATATTAACCCTCGTCTTACCAAGCCTTTTTTTGTAACACGGTTTACCAAGGGGAGGGGTTACCATCCCCCCTCGAGAATTTGTTATAAAGCACCCGATGCTTATAATTTTGATACCATTGGATAGCTATTGTCCTCCTCCTTCCATTGATACCAAAATAAGTACCAACATACCTAGTATGGCGTCACAATGACGTCATCAAATCCGTGAGTCGGCAAAATGGGCATTTTCCACAGAACTTTTAGGCGAAAATCCAATTTTGCGCTAAAAAAACGTAGGAATATCGGATTTCCACGCGGTTTTCAGCTCTAAATTATGGCAATTGGCTAGTTTTACATAAACATAGAGTTTTAGAGCCATACTGTGCATAATATTTTCAAAAATGCACCATAAAATATCCTTGGGTGGCAACCCCCCCCCCACACCCTTCGACTTTGACGGCATACCCTAACTCCGGTGAAGGTGCTACCGTCACATTTTTTTCGCTAAAATGACGGAAAGGATGAGAGAACGGTTACCTAGAAGCTTTTTACGAAAGTTGTTGGCATTTTAGCGCACCGGAGCGAAGTTCACTGGGGGGTGGGGTGGTAACCACCCCCTCCCCTTGGTAAGACGAGGGTTAAGGTTTGATGGCGTCATTTTGAACGAACGATAAAGCCGGGTGATATGCAGTCAGCTTTGGCAGCGACGTGTAACATGTAACCTGCCACCAAATTCACATAGCAGGAACCTGTTATAACTGGTAAATGCTATTGCTATTCAGCAGGTACCTGTTATAACCGACTCAATGTATGCACTTCATACAGTGCTATCATATCACAATAGTATTATCGCTTTATTCTGTAAAGCTTATGTAGGATTAAAATCAATCTCCTCTCACTTCCTCCCTCGGTAGTGTAGTGAATAAGAGCATCGATTTATAATGCAGTTATCAAAGGTTCGAATCCGACCATGGCCTTTTTAAAATAAATGTTTTTCAATATTATTTTAGAGTAGAGAGAAACATTACTAAGTCCAGGGTTGGAAATACGCGTGTACAATACGTTAAAGGTGGTTGTTCCGATTTATGTGTATTGTGTTCTCTACTTGATATGAGAACCTGGCACTTGCACATGCACCCCATCAAGTACCGTGGGAAACAAACTTGCGGTTTTGATGGTAGACGCAATAATGCATGTTGCAAAGCCCTATTCAATACTGTGCTATTAAAAGTGGTTAACCACTAAAACGGCGGTTTTTTGTTTATATCTTGGGAATGAATTGGATTCGAGAGCTCAAATTTCAGGACGACAATGAGAAAAATACGGCCTTTCATCTGATATCAAGATCGATACTACTTCCGGGTAATCAGGGGGGTCCCAAAGACGATAGGAACACGCACCTTTAAGGAACCGTAACCCGTTCCACTGGTACCTGCTGTATAGCACTGTATGCAGTGTATACATTGAGTCAGTTAGAACAGGTACCTGCTGAATAGCATCTACCAGTTATAACAGGTTCCTGCTATGTGAATTGGGTTCCACCTGCAGGTGGCAAACCTGAGAACAAGAGTGTGAAAAAATGTGGGGATTCTGACATAACGTCATGAGATAGCCGAAAATGACAGGTTTAATTTGATAGGCTTTAAACCTCGTCTACCTGAGCCACTTTTTGTTACAAATCTCGCCACCCCCCCCCCCGTGATTTTCGTTACTGAACATCCGATTCCTGTAAATTTGGTACCACAAGGTAGCTTAGAGTTTCTTCTTTCCATTGGTATCAAAATAAGTACCAAGATCTCCATTATGACGCCACTATGACGTCATATATTGGGGAAAGTATGAAAATACTGAATATAGGGTGGAAAATTGATATTTCGCAATTTTAGCGACTCAAAAACATTATTATGGCACTAAAATGCTCTCATTATATAAAACTAGTCATTTGCCCATCAAGTTGAGCCAAAAAAAATTGAATGCGAACTTTATGACGTCATTGTAACGTAATGCTAGGCATGTTGGTACTCATTTTGGTATCAATAAAAAGAGGAGAATCATAGCTATCTATTGAAACCAAAATCAAGTGCCTGTGAAGGGGGGTGGTTAATGTCCGTTTCACGAAGAAAGATTTATTGATATGATGCAGCACTGGCAATTTAGAGACACAGTGGGCTTTTTATATTTGGGGGAAATGATTGATTGTGACTTTAAGAGCAATAAGAAGCATGTTAATTTTAGGGAGGAAAATCATACAACAAAGTAATCAACAAAAACTCCCTTCGCAGAAATTTCAAAAATGAGAAAATAAGATCAAATAACTTGTAACTTGTATGCATTATGCAAACATAGGCATTCTGGCTTTTTTCAATCTGTTTAAGGGTTCTGTTAATTGGTTATTTTTATTTAAGCTTGTTTAAATGCTTTTGAAAATATCATTTGTCATCATATTGAAATGAAGTCCATTTCATCTGAGGCAGTACTAGTATAACTCATTTGAATATTGGAGTTTCCATTTTTAAAAATGACGATTAGAGTAATCCTGAAATATAAGTGGCAGTTTTATTGATGAATTGATATTGATCTTCTATCCGAGTTTGTGCAAACATGTGAGGCGGTCAAGAAATCCCAAATTTAGGCGTAGCCATTGGGTTAACACGTAAAAGCGAAATCTTGACCAAAAAAAAAATATGTTTTTTTATCTTATATCTTCTTATTCCAAAACGCGTTGAAGCTCAAGAATCAACTCCACTGTAAGGGTTATTTTTAAATATTTATATAGGAATAACGGACGAGGACGAGATCATATATGGACTAAGGAAATTCCCTGGACCGTCCCACACCAAAACGTCCAAATCGATTCGTAGTTTATATTGCTGTAATCTAATTCGATGGATTTTAGTCAGGTAACATTAGTACATTAGCAAAAATTTTAAGGTTTCCTCAGAAGTGTGGCCAAGTTTGATTTTTCACTTTAATATGGTTGACGACACCACAAGGAATAAATTTAACTTGGTGTAAAATTCTCAATGGCATTTGCAATGGTTGAGCGCTTTTTCAAAATAGTCGCCAAATTACACACAAAAAATTGAAATATATGCCATTAAAAAGGTATTTCAGATGTTTTCAGCAACAGTATAATATGCCATAATGTTATTATGCAGTCATATATGAAAACGGTCTTTAGAGTACTGAAAATGTCTCTTTTGTGGTTTTAAGGGCGTCATATGCTAAATTTCACACACATGCTCAGGCGGTGACGGTCATTGATATTTCGTTACTAAAGTTGGGATTTACAGGTTGCGAACTGTGTGTAAGACCAATGCCGACATATCCGCTAAAATCGACTCATTTGGCCCCAAGTTTGACTCATCAATTTCATTTAATCTACCAAACAGACCTCTACAGCTTTTGGCATATAGGTAGAAAACTCTATTTGGAGCAACTTTCTCATCCAACAAAAATGTTGGATGAGGAAATTTTGAGAAAAAAACAATTGAAATTTGAATATTTTAGGGTTTTTTTGTTTCAAATTGGCGTTGCTTTCTTCTATTCAGCAGACCCAAGTACTTGATCGTGTGGGAGAGATTTAATATAGCGTTGTGGATGTTTTGTTACAGAGATGGACAAGTCTATTTAGCTCGTCACCCATCGCCAAATATCTTTGCCCATTACCGGCGCCCGAGTCGGTGAGTTGTATACATTTGCATTTCATTCGAAACACATCGTATAAAGCCACAAAACGAATCTGAATTAAAGGGCCGTATTCTGGACAGTATATGATTGCTGTGCCGGTGCATTGTAATGCTGTTGTCCGGGAGCTCATGCAGCAGCACCATGCCATGGATGGCACTGCCATGACTGTAAGTGCTGGTGATGCTGTGACTGGAGTGGAGTGTGAGCTGGGGCTGTGGGCATGCTATGCATATGCAGAATCAACAGCACCATCAAAGGCTATATGGTCATCGTTCGTGGACATGCAATTGCCAAATGCTTGGGTGTATGATGTGTTTTTGAATTGTTCATACTATAGCATTTTGGTTTATGGCTTTCACTGTTAGCCTACTGTTCAACCAGGCTGAACCAGCAACGCCATACAACATGTAGTGTACATCAAAACAGTGTGTTTGGTACTAGTCCTGGCTGAGCATGCTCCTCCTTCTGACAATTATCATAATGCCATTAACTTAATCATGGAGGATCATGCAAAATAGTGGGTGGGTAACTGATATGACAAAATGTTTGTCTCACATTCTTTAATTTTCACGCTTCATGTGAATAAATATTACCTATCCACCTTTAAAGTATTCCTTAGAGTGAATATCAACAACAGGAGCGTGTAAAGATCTTCATTAACTTTTTATGAAGTGAAATTTAATGAAATTTCAAGACTTGTACCTAAGATATTGACCGGTGACTAAGTCCTGATTTTGTATTGACAGTGCTTAATGAAAGCTTAGCTTGTATTTACAATTGGATATTACTGGTGCTAAGGTAGAAGAGTGTTTTAGCGAAGCACCGGAGTATATGAAACATATTGTTGTCAGTGGTCGAAACTTGAAGGCTACA
>JAMKCH010026171.1:0-18729 GCA_023653785.1 Ophioderma brevispina
TGGCTGTTGTACGTCGCCAATGAAGAGTGATTTCTGGAATTCCCAGGGTTGAGCTGAGGTGCACGAAGTCTCCCGATGGAGGTTGTAGACATATGGTAACTATGGCAGCACGAAGCTCAAGGTGGGACGTTCGTGTTGTTTATCATCAGACATTGAGGTTGCTTCTACGGCGGTACTGTTCTCAACAAATATAGCACTTCCGATTGTCGATGTGGGTCTCTCGGTGGCAAGGACCATTCCTGTTTAGGTGTGGGCGGTGTATATGATTCCTCTGTGGGTTTTCCTGCAGACATAGGACATCTCCATGGAATTGTTACACAAATCAGCAATCCCGCGTACTACAAGCTACTATAATTACAACCACAGTGGATCAAGGCTTCAGAACAATCGAATTTTTAATAGTGTGTCTCATCGGCAAAATCGAATTTACTGGCAGTTTATTGACTATCCTGCTTAGATTTGGGTCACAACCATATCAACATCACATCGTCATAACGCTTGATGTATATTTGTGTATTATCACCGGATGTCCGCGACTGTTCTATTTCTTACGGTTATTTATAGATTCGTTTCGCGAATAAACGCCCTTTGGTTTTTGATGTGAGGACCGCTTTCCAGTGGGAATCTTGGGCGGGTAAACGTATATGGAATTGCCACAAGCTGTTACATCTGTCGTTATGTAAGTACTTTAGAATCGTTTGCTAGATTGCGTTCGGATGTTTTTTGCTTCATACAAAGCACTACATTATGATTTAGTTATGTTATCACCCCCCCCTTCAGGTTTTTTCCCGGCTTGCTAAAACTTTTTTTTGGTGAGCCGAAAAGAGACCCGAAAAACAATCAGAGCCGGAAAGAAGAAGCCAACCAAAGACCGCCGTAAACAACCCCCCCCCCAACCACATTTTAATGTTATTGTCGATGACATTTTCCCTCCTTTCATCCAAAAACCAAACATTCACCGAGGTATAGGTAGATACAGGGTTATCCCAAGTGATGGATAGGGGTGAACACCCCCTCCCCCCTTCGGGAGAGAAGTACCAACATGCCTAACACATCACGGAACATCACGACACTTGATTTTGGTACCAATAGATAAGCTATGGCTAACATGCCTAGCAATTACGTCCTATACAATTACTTATAAAGTTCGCATGTCAGCGAAAACTGCCCATTTCCATAGACACACACATTTAAAAATTCATTTTTTTACGCAAAAAGGGGGAGATTTAGGAAAATCAGTATTTTCTTGCGGTTTTTGCTCTACTTGATGGTAAATGACTATTTTTATATATGACAGCATTTTAGAGCTTTAATGAGTGTTTGAGTCGCTAATATTGCAAAATCACTTTTCCACCCTTAATTCAGTATTTTTTTTTACTTTTCCAACATATAACTCCATTGGTGACGTCATAAATGTGGTGTTGGTATTATTTTGGTACCAATGGAAAGAGAAACTCTAAGCTATCCTTGGTACCAAATTTACAGGAACGATGTTCTACGAAAAATCACAGGGGTGTAACCCCAACCCCCCCCCCCCGGGAGTTTTGTTACAAAAATGGCTCAGGTAGACGCGGGTTTAAACGAACTAGAAGAAAGCAATAAAGAGAAACAACCGAAGAAGAAAAGAACAAATAACCAAGAAGAAGGAAAGAAGGCATCAGTAACTTACTAGATTTTATAAGTGTAAATATAGACTCGAATGGCACTTGGACGTTAACTTGGCCAATATCTTCTTCCAGACCGCCCAAGCATGTCCGAGAAGTAATCACCTGTAGAAAAAATAAAAATAAATGAATGTTACCCGAAATATTATCTTACATAAACCCCCAAAATGTCAGTAGAGCCTTGTATTCCAGCTCACGATGTCACATATCTGGTGTTACATGGCTTCTTAACTCACGTAGCCTTGGAGAGTGAGATCTCAGTAGTCTTGGAGAATTCCGAAGGAACGGTTTAGACAAGTAAGCATGACCCATACCAGAGCAGAATGACTTATTGAGATTGGACGGAATATTTTTGAATAATTGTCCAGTCTTGAGGTGATGACTGCATGACTAATTTCAAAGTACTGTCTGATCCATATGTTCGCTTACTCGTGTCAATTTAGTGAATAAAAAAAGAAGGCCCGCAAGAGGAGGCATCTAGAGATTTTTGACTCAAAAACACCCCAAGATCACGAACCTCAGCAATTTGGAAATCCTGACATTGCCAAGCATTTCTGGCATACTCGGATTTAATGTGACGTAATCGGACTGGAATCATTGCAGTAGATTTGTTTCTAAAGTACCCCATTTCTCGATGTCTTGAATTCAATTCGCCATACCTGGAGGATTATTGCTTATAGTTGGAGTATAATTTGTACAGACAGCTGCAGACATCCATGGGTCTTTTATAAGGCTGGCATTGGTGCAACAGAAGTTTCATGTTTTCATCATTATAGAGTGAATTATCTGCTCAAGAGATTATGTCGTAATGTAGTGCAAAAATCGTATGCCACATTCCCTGTTTTACGAAGCATTTTTTTTATTCAGTAGTGAGTTTTATGAATAATTACACGGATAAAACATATTCGTCAATGTATTACGATATTTTATTTCTCCACTTCAGTCGACTAATTAAAAAGAAGCAATTAAATTAGGCGGCGTAACTACACACAGATTTTTCCATTGAGTGCAACAAAATCATATCTACGCCAATTCGGCCTAATAGCTAACAAGCTGTAATAAATTGTGAGACTACTTGAAATACTCGTATATGTGAAAGGTGCGTATTCAGTAACTTTTTATACAATGCTTTTAGGTGTTAAAGGTAATGCACAGTGCATAAGTCATACTACATTTTTGATATGCTGCTTAGGTATTTCGCCAAAATTAGCATAAATATAATAAAAACAATTAAAATGCACCTTACACACTTCGTAATACCCATCATCTTACAAAAATAAAATGACTTATCTACATAACTAGGTTTTCTGGTGATGTAAAACATTCGTATCTCATACGACTTTTATTGCACTCAACAGAAAATTCACGTATGCGTCAATCTACACCAAATTAGGCCGATTTCGCTAATAATTCTGCACATCAGTTCAGACTGTCAGTTAAAATATGTCAAATTATGTGTAATGCCGTACCTGTTTTCATAATACATAAAATCACTTACCCAAAAATATCACACAGACTTGTGGCACTCACATGACGAATCACTAAAAAGCGAAGCAAAGACAAAAAATGACTGTTTTAATATAATACAGTCTGAAAAAAAAAAAATATAAATTCATTGGAATACTATAATAGTTTTGATCCAATACATAAGCCACAACTTGTGTACTAAAGAAAACATTTTAAGCTTTTCTCTTTCAGATATGTACACTGTTTGACATGTTTGAAGATAACCATTCATTGTATATAAAACACAGGCTCTTCCTTTTAAGGGACAACTGGCTGAAAATCTCACGTTTTTCATCAAATAGTAAAGAAAAAACTGGTTCTGTTATGCGTACAGTATGTCATGAAAAAACTGACCCGGTAGATTTCATCGTGATCTGATAAGAAAAACCTTTTTTGTAAATACGACATCATGTGACGTGGCAAGAAGTGAATGTTGAAAGAATAGTGTCACAGGTGCCTTAAGTAAATTATGGAATATTTAATTAACGAGTAACTACTTTGCAGTTTTTCAACGGGTTTGTCAAAGTCAAGAAGGGAAAATTAAACCAGCTTCTGAAACATTCTCGTTTTACACATATTATATTAGATAAAAAAAAAATATGTTGAAATGTACAAATTCTGAATAACATAGGTCGGCCTGCAGTAACACTTACAATAATTGGCACGAAATCCGGTGCTGCCTAAAAGCGATTTTTAGACGTTTGGAAGTGAGAGAATTAATCGACGAGATTTCTATGCTTACATATTCCTAGACCCACATTAGGAGGAAAGTTTCATTGGTAGAACACCACAAATGGTCATTTTCGGAGCCTAGTTTTTATCCGTTTAAGATAACACTCCTGATATAATCCCTGTGTGAAGGCGACTTAGTAGGGAACATTAACCTTATGCAGTATCTCTTTGTCTATGTTAGTGTGTTTTTCTGAGGTCTCTGGGCTTGGACCAGAACTTCGCGGGTTAAACCTGGTTTTGTAAGCGCTCATCCATTCCACTTCCCTCAGAGGATATTGCTGAGTTGCTTGTAGTTCCATCGGTCTGAATGCCTTTGAGTTTCTGCTGAGCCAGAATTGACATAGCTCGGCTCTGGTGCAATTTTTTACTGCTGTAATCGGTTTAGAAGCATTTCTCTTTCGTTAAAGAATGCCCAGATGCCAGGTATTTTGTTGACTGATGTATTACAGTAACCTCTGCTTCCTACTTCTGTTGGAAAGTAGTACGTAGACCATGACCATCCTCTGCTTTCACATCAGCCACTAATCTTGGTATTTGCACTTCTTTCTTGGCATATGCATTGGATAGGTTCTCTCCTCCATAGGGACCGCAGCTCTATGATGATCATGTCTTTGTGTTTGGGTAAAAAGAATGGATATTCTGGTCTCTAGCTTTCTCAGTGATTTCTGGAGGTAACACTAATTTGGTTTGTGTTCCTCATCCATCGAATTTCCAGTCATTGACCTTCTTTAGAATGTTTTGGCTCTTGTCTTAGGCATTTGTACTACTGGATTTTGTAGGTTGTACCATCAGCTGTGCGAAAGCTATTGTAGAGATGGAGATCAGAAGTGCTATTGTAGAGATTGACTTCATATTCCGGCGATGTTTTTTTTCCTGATTTGCCTCTACGACGTGCGGTGACAGACCTGTAGAGGTTGCTTTCATTGTTTGGTCCTGGCGCCAGTTGTATCTTCCGCTTGTATGAGTACTACGACCTTGAGGGATGTGGAACAGTGTACAATGACATAATGACTAATTGGCACAGTCCAAGATTGGTCTTGCCCCACAGCTTCAGATTGGCAGGGCTTGGAAGTTGATAATGAATTGCGTTTGTTGATGTGGACAGACAGCAGCTCCTTTTTTTAGCGTCCAAACATACAAACGTTTCTTCCGGGAGGTGTCGACCTGCATATGACAGACTCCCAGTTCAACCCTGCCCTGTTTCCGCCAACATCGGAATTTTAACAAGATTCACAGAATGCATATAGGCAGTAAATTAGTAAATCAAACAATTATTTAGTTCTAATAATAGGATTTGATAAATATAGGAAAGAAAAGTACACAGGGTGCCGTAACTCTTCGGAATATTTACGTGACGAGTAATTAGCTTTGCAGTTTTCAAACGGATCTATACCAAATGTAAAGGAGGAAAACTTAACAAAGTTGATGAATACGGCGTACTCTTGAACATAAGAAATATTGATGGTTGTTAAACTCTGGAATAGGTTACAAACTGCAGTAATACATTAGTCTGAAAGAAATCCAGGTGCTGATTTTGAAGCGATTTTAGACGGATTTGGAAGTGACAGAATGAATCGAACGACGGATTTCTATGCTACATAGTTCCTTTAGAAAAATATATGCTCCACATATAAATATATATGGGTCATAGGTTAGTGACAGAATGCATTAAGTGTAAATCAACAAATTTTATATTGCGTGTTTTTCTGATAAGAAAGACTTTAACCCGTGTTTTACCAAACGATCACTGGGTTGGATCTCTACCGCAATGGCTGCTCTACAGTAATATAATAAGAGACTGTTTACCTTGCGTTATTTGGGTTATTCTTGGTCTGTTAGGGATCTGTTTGGCCTGCTACGTGACTTTTGTTTCCAATTTCGCCTGCTTTACTATTCCTCCGTTTTTTGTTTCTTGGTTTTCTTTGAGTGTTTTAGTTCTTGGTGCGTGTGTGTCCACAGATCATAGATTTTCTGGGAATTCAATAAGGAGGAAGTGTGTGATAAATGATGAATTGTGAACTGACTTATTTTTTTTAAAACAACAATATAGACAATGTTCACACTTATTGACAATATTAAGTCCAAAAGGGATTGTCGATTTCAATATTCAATCAATAACTATATAGAAACCTCAATTTTGAGTAGTTACAAAATCTGTTTCCGCATCTTACAAATATGTAATCAATGCAAAGCGGGACCACTCCGATTGTGTACTTCTCTTTGACGAAGCATTTACTCTTGTGTTCTACATATCGGATTGGAATAAAAAAAAAGAAAACGGCAAAGACAATCTATATTCGGTTGGCTTTCAAAAGCATACCACAAAAATATTGCGATCACTTACACGTAAAATTGAGGTTCTGTGGACGAGGCTAGTAGCGATAGGGTGTAGACCTTTAGCAAAAAAAAACGGGTTTTCACAAAAGCTTAGGGGACCCTCCTCCTACTAATCATGTTTGTCAATTCAAGGTGTTGAGCAATTCTACTAGCAACGGTCAAGTAAGATGTGATGAATAGGAGCGAAGTATCAGTTGACATGTTCAGGCTCTTCAATCAGACACGAGAATTACGCTGTCCCCCGGCATCAAATGATGTTGTGAATTATCTGTCACTTTATAACTTCGTCACTGCATTAGGAAATTACAAAGTTGTGGGCGTTTACTGAAGTCTACGGGCGGTCCGGTAGTTGCTCGTAAATCCTCAAGACTAGAAAAATATCGAAAGGCATGTGGGGAAAAATGGATACGACCGTAGCGGATGCGTGTTTTTTTCGTGTTGTGAGCACGAATACCCGATAAAATGTTCAATTTTCTCGCCTAGGTTCTATAGGTTCAGATCCAGCTACGATTACCACCATTCCAAAACAAAAACACGGTAAAAAAACGTAATGGACCCTCTGATGCAAAACATTCATAGAACCCCTTTGTTTTCGGAGATATTTGAGATTTAGTTTCATTTACACACATTCTCTATGAGCCACTGATAACGTTAATCTCTCGCACAGTACCAATTTAGATCATATCTCTTGCAGTCTGTGACACAGACTACACCGTGGGAAATACTTACCGGACCGCCGTAGTTAAGGTATAATTCTCTCACTTTGCAAAAAGGTGCGCCGCCAACGATTGCCTCGGAGAGGCGGTGTTTTCCCCAATGCATCATGGGGGAAAAGTCGACATCCAGAGCCCGCGTAATACAAATATTACACAGGAACACGGCACTCATCATTTGTTAATATATTGGTCGGTTATGTGCAAATGCACACTAAAACGGATTTTACAATAAGTAAACCTTTTCATTTTGATCACACGAACTCCGAAACAAAAGCCATCGTGATATATTTCGCTGGATTCTGTTTCGGTATTGCGCGCGGCGTTGTAAATATAGCACAGGGAATAAAGATGGCAGCTTCCATGATTGTTGTACAGTCGTGACATTTGTCGGAATAATCTGGAGTTTTTTTCGCAAGGAATACTCCAATGACCATGAAAACCATCTGGTACGTCTTATTTAGGGATATTTCATTATATACGTGCCTATAGATTTAGGCCAATAAATTCCGTTAATCAAGTGGAAGTTGGACGGCGATGTCGACAGTTGCCATCAAAATTGGGCTGGCAAGGGTAACCGCTAGCGGACACACCCCACACACTACACACCGTTGGATTTTTTTTATCAAACTTTGGTCATTAATAGTGTACATCAACACAACCACTTTACAGGAAAAAAATGAAAATCGGTTGTACATATTCAAAATGGCTGCCCCAAAACCCATTTTTAAACGCGCAATACATTATCCCGCCTTAAAATGAAAAAAAAACCACTTCCCGAAGGACTTTTTCCCATAATCTTTGGCTCATAATAGTAGGCAATAGAAATTCAAAATAAGTTATTCCAGTGTTATTTAATGGGCACAACCAATTTTGACAAACGCCCCCAAAATGCTTTTTTTATGCTAATGAGTATATAATGCAATAATCGATTTGATTCTTTTTTCACCCTAATATGCGCAACTGATATTCAGGCAATTACATACAAACTTGGATGACCCCCACTTATGTACTTAAATGTTGAAGAAACGTCTTTGTTGAATGGTATCGTCATTGTTGCTGCAATCACCAAACTTTAATCAAAAGACCACTGATGTGGATGCATATACTCTAAAAGTCTTGAAATATATGCGGTTCCAGGATTTGTTTTCCTAAGGTCAATTTGTACCCAGGTTTGTTCCGACAATGGGTATATTTCATAACAAAGGATTAACCTCCGAACTGTATCTATTGTTAAACAATACTATTGCATTGTGTGAACGAATTAAGATGCATATGACATGAAATTATCATATACTACAATCCAATGTATAGAGATCAGTGGTCCTAAACGTCATCAGGTATAGATCTCTCCAAAAAACAACAACGTTGGGCCCATGACGATAAAAAAAAAAAAAAAAAAAAACACCCACGGTCCGCCCCCCCCCCTTCCCGTTTTCACCATGTCCAGCATTTGTGTCAAAAGTGATGATATAGAAAGGCTTATTTTGGACATATCTATGCATTTTGGTCACCATTCACTAAATAAAGTACATTATAAACATAGATATGTGCAATTATTAGGATACCGTATGTTATTCCATTGCTAAATCCCTTTAAAGTTATGAAGTAAAACAAATGCGTTTATTTTAGCAAAATCTGAAAATATGCACATTTTATACATCCAGGTTCATGTTGCTTTCACATACGTAAAAAGGATTGCAGTAGGGGTTAGTTTCAACATGTGTGAATACATTACTTTGCTAGACGCCCTCTCTAATCAACTTAGAAATGTTAAGTGTCCTATAAATATTCGGTAACGCTAGTTGTTGATCTCTTTTAATTTCAAGTTGAGGTTTCTCTTTATATAAGGCCTCCTTTACTAGACAGGGTGAACATCCTGTGTTATTCATCATTAGGTCATTGTAATTCTAAGGATAACTTTTAAACGCAGCATTTTGCATTTGCAACAAGAGATTTTCATGTATTGCATCATTATAGAGTGAATGTATATAATCTAGACACTCAAGAGATATGTCGTCATGTGAGTGCAACCGAATCGTATCTACATTTTCATAATTTTACGGGAGAAGCATTTTTTCATTCGGTAGTGAGTTTTTATTATCATTACACAGGATGAAAATGTATTTCTTAAAATATATTACGAATATTTTATTTCTCACTTCAGTCGGCAAATTAAAAGAAAGCAATTAAATTAGGCGGCGTAACTACACACGTGATTTTTCCGTTGAATGCAACAACGTCGTTAACTATCAGTTACGACTTTGTTGCACTCAACAGAAATTCAATTTTGAGTGCAACAAAGTCATATCTACGCCAAATTAGGCCTAATAACCTAACAAAGCTGTAAAAAATTGAGACTACTTGAAATATATGTGAAATTGTGCGTATTCAGTTACTTTTTATACAATGCTTTTAGGTGTTAAAGGTAATGCACAGTGCACGAAGGTCGTAACTACATTTTTGATATGCTGCTTAGGTCATTTCGCCCACATTAGCATAAATATAAAAAAATTAAAATGCACCTTACAAAAAACTCTTTGGCAGATTTATTTACACACTTTCTTAATACCATCATCTTACTAAAATAAAATGACGTATCTGCGTAACTAGGTTTACTGGTGAGTAAAACAGAGTCGTATCTACCAGTTACGACTTTATTGCACTCAACAGAAATGTATTTATTGCGTCCATCAAAGTCGTATCTATACCAAGGATTAGGCCTATTTAGCCTAATAATTTTGCAATAAATTCAGAGTGTCAGTTAAAATGTCAAATTATGTGTAATGATGTACCTTTTTTCATAATACATAAAAATCAATTACGCCAAAAATATCACGACTGTGTTGCACTCACATGACGATATACTTAAAAGCGAAGGCAGAGACAAAAAATACTTATGTTTTAATATAAATACAGTCTGAAAATATAAATTCAGTGGAATACTATAATAGTATTTGACCCAATACATAAGTTCACAAACTTGTGTACTAAAGAAAACATTTAAGCTTTTCTCTTTCAGATATGGACATTTTTGAAGATAACCATTCCATTAGTATATAAAACAGGCTCTTCATTTTAAAGGGAAATTTGGCATGAAAAATCTCACTTTTTTAATCAAAATAGTAAAGAAAAAACTGGTTCTGTTATGCGTACAGTATAGCCATGAAAAGCTGACCCGGTAGATTTTCAACCGTGATTTGATCGGCAAAAACATGTTTTGTAAAATACGATATCATATGACGTGGGCGAAGAAGTGAATGCTGAAAAAATAGTACACAAGGTGCAGTAACTTTTTGGAATATTTTAAGTAACGAGTAACTAACTTTGGCAGTTTTTCAAAAGAGAGACCCCACCTGGAATCCCCCCCAACCCCACATTTTTTTTCCCTCCTTTTATCTCTTCCCCCCAACATCTATAGTGGAGGAAAGTTTGGCCAAATCGGTCGCACAACTCACATACTGTCTTATCTGACGAATCCGTTTTCGAGAAAATCGCCCTTGAAATTTCTACCGGGCGATTTCATGTTTGTACTATGGAATTAAACATTACATTTAATTTTTAATTTTGCAATTAGAAGAAAACTCTGACTTTTAAGTTTAAACTTGCTGATTTTGAAAGTGCAATTGTATTCCTGATATAAGCTACAGTCATAATTCTGTATGTGAAATGCAAAAAAAGTCGTATTTTCACATACACGCTAATTTTCACCGTATTATTCAATGCGTTCGATCTGTATGTGAAAACGTCATGTTCACGCACGAGGCAGATACGACGCACATAGATCCTTTATGTTGAAAATCGTAACCAGCTTGTTTTACGAACATGTTAATTACACGCCTATTAAATTACGTGTAAATGAAACAATACGACAGTATGTGAAGCGCGATATGCAGTTTTGAGCTTCTTGATCAAAATTCTTATTAATATCTCACCATTAGATCAATTCAAGATGGTAACTTGTGCATGTATAGACCATAACGTATAAATACTATGCAAATATCTCAAAAAAGTACAAAATGTCAGATAAGACAGTATGCGATTCGGGCGACGAAATGTAGAAGGGCAAAATAAAACTTAGTCCGTGATACATTTTCCTTTTACAATATGGATATTTAAGATAACAAAAATTGCTGAAATGTGACAATCTGAATTAAAGGTTATACAACACTGCGGTCAACATTACATACTTGGTAAAGAACTCCAGGTGCTGACTTTAAAGCGATTTTAGACGTTTTGGAAGTATGAGAATTAATCGACGAGATTTCTATGGTTACATATTTCCTAGAAATTATATGAAAAAAAAAAAAAAAACCCCATTTAAAAGGAAGGCAAGTTCATTGGTAGAACACCACCTGTCATTGTTCGGAGCCTAGTTTTATCCTTTTTAAGATAAGCCTCCTGAAATATATTTCCTGGGTGAAGGTGGACTTAGTAGGGAAAATCCACCTTACAGAATCCTTTTCTAATTATGTGGTTTCTGAGGCCTCTGGGCTTTGGACCAACTTCCGGGTTAAACCTGGTTTGTGAGCGCTCAACATTCCACTTCCCTTCAAGCATATTGCTTGGAGTTGCTTTTTTCCATCTGTTGAATGCCTGTTTGAGTTTTTGCTGAGCCAAATTACATAGCTCGCTCTGAGTGTAACTTTGGCTACTGTAATCGGTTTAGAGCCTTTCTCTCCTTTAGAAATGCCCAAGGATGCCAGTATTTGGTTGACTGATGTATTGCATAAACATCTGCGTTCCTACGTCTATTGGAAAGTAGTATGTAGACCATCCTCTGCTTTCATAGTCATGCACTAGATCTTGTATTTTGCACTTCTTTCTGTAAATGCAGTGGATAGGTTCTCCATAGGAATCGTCCAGCTCTAGGAATCACTCCTTGTTGTGGTCGAAAAGAGATGATAACTCTGGTCTCTTAGCTGTCTCAGTACTTTCTGGAGGGAACACATTTGTTTGTGTTCCTCATCCATCAGCATGATCAGTCATGGCCTCTCAGAATGTTGGTTGGCTCGGTCTAGGCATTGGTAAACTGGATTTCGGTAGGTTGTACCATCAGCTGTGCGAAAGGCTATTGTGAGATGGAGTTCAGATGATCAGATGCTAAGTTTTTTCTGATTTGCCTCTACTACGTACGTGCCAGATTGCTCTAAGTGTTTGGTCATGGCGCCCATTCTATCTTCCGCTTTATAAATGATGCTACAAACGCATTGAGATGTGGAACAGTGTACAATGACGATGATGACTAACGGCAAGAGTCCAGATTTGCCCTTGCCCCATAGCTTCCGATTTGCATGGGTAGGGAAGTTGATAATGAATTGCGTTGAATGCTGTGGAAATAGTATAGCTCTGGCGTCCAGGCATACAAAACGTCTCTTCCGGAGGTGTCGACTCCATGATAGACTCCCAGTTTCATCAATGCCCTAGTTTTTCGCACATAGTTATCATGATTCATTCACAGAATCATTTAGCAGTAAATCAAATGTGATTTATTTGAATTACATGGATTTATTGAATATATAAAAAAAGTAACACTGGGTGTCAGTTACTCTTTGGAATATTTTAAGTAACGAGTAACTAACTTTGCAGTTTTCAACTGAAATACCTTATCCAAATGTGAAGAGGGACAATAGAACAAAGCTGATGAATACGGCGTCGCTCTAACTTAACGAAATATCCCTAATGTTACAACTCTGAATAGGTTACAGCTGCAGTATACATTCAGTCTGAAATAAATCCAGGTGCTGACTTTGAAGCGATTTTAGACGGATTCGGAAGTGACAGAAATTATCGCGAGATTTTCCATGCTTCTTAGAAATATATGACCCACATATGGAAATATATATGGTATGTGTCTTTCAAAATACATTAAGCATTAAATCAAAAATTATATCTTGTCTGTTTTTCTATTAAATAAATACTTGAACCGATTTTTTACCACACGATCACTGGTTAGATCTACCACAATGGCTTTCTAATAAGAGGACTGTTTACTTGCGTTCTTGCCATTCTGTCCCGTTATAGGTCCTGTTTGGCCTGCTACTGTTACTTTAATTTCCACTTCCGCCTGCTTTTACATTTCCGACAGTTTTTTTTGTTTGTTTTTATTTTTTTTAATTCAATGGGAATGTCTGCTAATGAAAGTGACTTACTTACTTTTTTTTGAAAAACACAAACTATTGCTGATTATATAGACAATGTTCACACCTTATTGACAATCTAAGTTCAAAGGATTGTGTATGTTCAATAGTCAATATACTAGTTACGTAACTTAATTTTTAGCATGTTACAAAATCATGTTTCCGGCACTTCCAAATGTAACCAATGCAAAGTGGACCACAACGAATTTGTACTCTCCATTTTGACGAAGCACTTTTGTTCTACATATCGGATTGAAAAAAAAAACAAAAAAAAGAAACGGCAAATAAAGCTTTATGTTTTTTCGTTTGGCTTTAAAGCATACCACCAAATATTGCATCACTTCAGGTAAAATCTAAGGTTCTGTGGACGATGCTATTAGTCGATAGGGTCATAAACCTTTAACACAAATAATACGTTTTTCAAGAAAACAAACATTCTAGGGGAGCCCCTACTTAATCATATTTGTCAATTCAAGTTGTTGAGCAATATAGAAGCACCGTCAAGCTAAGATGTGATGAAATATGAGTGGAAGTCTCCTGTTACATGTCAGGCTCTTCAATCATACCCGAGAATCGCTGCCCCGGCATCAATAGATGGTGGAATTCAATCTGTCACTTACATAACTCGTCACTGTACCAGGGAACATTCAAGTGTAGATGTTTATTTATTCTTCGCAATTCGCATATGTTGGCGCCGTCCAACGATTGCCTCGAACGGCGGTCCGGAAAGTGTGTAGTCTGTGTCACAGACTGCGAAAGATATTTATCTAAATTACTACTCCGCGCGATAGATTAACGTTATAGTCCGTCATCTCGAATGTATGCAAATGAAACTTATCTCAATATCCGCCGAAAACTGAAAGGTTATTATGGAATTTTTTGCATCAGAGGGTCCGTTACTATGTTTTGTTTTGAATGTTTTCAGTTTATTATTCAGCATAAAATATCGAACGTGACAGAAATGTTTATAATACAGTATATTATTAGAAATACATAAAGAATCAATTGTAGACTGTAATCAGATGAACTTTAGGGTTGTTTTTTTTTTTGGAGGGAGATTGATATGCTGACCAGTAATGGACAACCCGATGGGGCTTATGGTTATTGCTCGCCCTGTAATACATACAAGTCAATATACTCACTTATTACAAAAAGATACAAGTAAGGGGTAAATATCTAGTTTACATAGAAAAATATACTAACAAGAACAGAGACAGGGGGCAACAAACAAACAATATATCAGCTAAAACAAACACCCCCAAAACTTGACGGGAAACGGGATACGGGTTTGGACAAGGACAGACTTTCAACATGTTCTTACTGAGGTATGTAATAATATTTCATAATGGGAAGCAGAGATAGAAGGGCTAGAGGTTTGAAGAAAAAAGGGGGTAGGAGTAGAGATGGAAATGGGATGAAGAAAAAGGTGAGGAGAGAAAAATAAGGACTTGGAGAGAATTTAAAAAGAATTGTACTGGTTGATGAAATGGTTTTTTCAGTTGAGCTTTAAAGTATTTTTTGTTTTGTAATTGTTGTGATGGGTTCTGAAAGTTTTGCGCCGTGATACTGAAAAAGTGCTTTTCAGAGGGAAGATTTTGGAGGGGAAGATGAAGTTGTCGGCTTGTCGTGGTGTTATAGCGGTGGATTTGTCGGTTGTGGTAAAGTACTTGCTGAAGTTCGGAGGTAGATGATTGTTGTGATAGTCAAACATGACGAGAAGTGTTGTTTGAAGTTGGTTGAGGTGCTTTACATTTACGGGTTTTCAGGAGTGAAATAATAGCATGTGTGGTGAGAGTTCTGGGGGTGAGTTTGTGATAGTGCGAAGGGCCCCATTTCTGTGTGAGTTTAGTTTGGTGAGCCGTGAATGATAGTTGGAGGCCCAAATGTTGTTACAGTAGCTAAGGTAGGGGAAGAACTATGGGTTGTAAAGGATTTTTAAGGGGTGTAGTCGGACGTGGTTGTTTAACTATGAGATTGTACCAATTGCGTGAGGAAGAGCTTTAGTAGAGACAAGAGTTGATGTGTTCATTCATTGTTAGTTGTCGTCGTTGTGATGCAAGAAATTTGGTTGAGGGTACCTGGGAGCTTTGTCGGGTTATCTATTGTTAATGTTAGGTTGTGATTAGTGTTGTGTGTAGAGAAAAGCAATGTAGTTAGTTTTTAAAACATTGGGAGAAAGTTTTTTGTTAGCCCGAAACCAGTCAGTGAGTTTGCGAAAGTTCATGATTCATGTTGTTAAAAAAGTGCTATTAATGTGTAGGGGGTTAGAAAGAAAAATGTTTGGTGTATCTGCAAATGAGATTAGTTTTAGTGTGTTGTTAGAGATGTTGGTGATGTCGTTCATGTAATGATGAAAACAAGTAGGGGTTCCCAAGCGATTGAGCCTTGCGAGGACGCCAACTGGGATGTTTGATGGATGATGCGGGGGATGGATCGTGAACGTGAGACTTGATTGTGAGCGTTAATTTAGTAACTCTGAAACCACTCCAAGGGCTACTCCACGGACACCGTACTGATAAAGCTTGTGAAGAAGGAATGTTGTGGTCAATGGTGTCGAAAGATCGGAAGAGCTCCAGATACTCCCATGTGTGGAGTTTATCTTTTAGTTTGAAGTGAGGTGGTTGTTAGTTCAGGAGTGCATGTAAAGTCGAGCGTTGGGCCTAAACCGTATTGTTCATCGACAAGAATATGTGCTGTTGAAGAATGTGTGTACATGACTTTTCAAGTAGTTTTTGGAAAACGATGGAAAACAGACAATGGGCCTGTATATTTGCCAAGGTTATGTGCCATCTTTGTTTTTGTAAATAGGAATGACTTTGGTAGATTGAGGTTTGATCTGGGAAGGTTCGTGAAGAAGGAGTTGTTAATATGTGCATCAGAGGCTTAATGATGTTATCATAGATTTGTTAGAAATCCCAGGATCTTTCTCTGTCGTACCCGTAATTTTTACAAGGTTTTAACAGGTGGCGAAGTGTGTGCATTTCATCACCAGTAACTGGATTCAGGAAAATTGAGATGAATGTGTTTTTTGGTAGGTGTTTGTTAAATGGGTTATTTGAAGGTGGAATGTGTTAGCTAAGTTTTGCCCAAGTAGTGAGTGATGCTTTGTTGAATTGCGTTTTAGGCTATGTCAAGCGGTGTCAGTTATTGCTTATTATTATGAGTGAAAAGGTCAGGGGTTTGTTTGGGTTTACCTTTCTGACTAGAATGTTGTTGAGGAATGTCCAGGGGTTGGTGAGATCATTTATTGAGTTCTGAATTGTTCTGGTTGTGTTGTTCTTGGCAATACGAATAATGTGAGTTAATTTGTTTTGTATTGTTTGTATTGTGTTCGGTTGCTGGTATGCTTTTCAGGTAGTTTATAGCGGCCGTGCTTGTGTTTGAGTGACTTGGAAATTGCTGTTGTCATCAGGGCTGCTTATGGTTACGATTTTTAGGGTCTTCTTTTGTAAGGGGAATGATTTCGTTGTTAATGTTTTAGTAGAAGTTGTAATGAAAGTGGTTGTCGCTATTAGGGTCATTTGCTGTAAGTATATGTTCCATGATCAGTGTTGAGTCTACGGTTAAATGTGCGAATGTTGTGATCTCTGAAGTCACGTTTAGTGATTGTTGTTTTTGTGGCATGCTTGTGTTAAAAGTGATGTATGAGGGAATATTGGAAGTGATCTGTAGTGTCAGTGACAAATATCCCGGGGTGTGGAGTCTGTGCTCAGTGGAGTTGGTGTGATAATATGATCAATGAGCGGGGCTGGTATGCGTAATTCTGAGGTCTGTAATTTTAGGGATATAAGAGTTTGCAGGTGAAGGAGTGTAAAAAGTCATTAATGTGTGGATTAGTGGAATAATTGAGAAGATGACTGAACGTCACCGACCAATATCACAGGTGACATCACGGTTGGTTTTATTTAGTTCGTGAGGAATGCTCGGTAGCTATGTTAAAAGTTTTGATTGTGTGTTCATGCAGTTCTGTAAAAAACTCCGACCGTTATGGTTTGGGTCTATTGGTTGGGGTTAATGGTGAGTTCGATGAAAGTTGAGTAGAATCTGGTTTCTGGTGTTGTGTCGATGCTTTTGTATGGAGGGTGGATTTTATGTAAGAACAAAAATCCCGGCCCTATTTATGCCAGTGAGTGCTCCTGGATTGTACGTGTAGCCATTAAGTGAGGATGGTCGACTTGGTATTAGTAAGCCATCTTTCTGAAACATGCTAAGCAGAGAAGAGAAGAGTGGTTGAGGGGATCAAGGTAGTTAGTGATTTCTTCATTTGATTTTGTGATATAACGGCAGTTGAATGGAATATGGAAAATGATCGTTGCTTGATGGTTTTATTAGGGTGTTAAAGCTGTCGTCTGTGTGATAACGGGAGTCAGAGCCAGGATTGTTGGTGTGAGTGATGAACGAGGTGGTCAAATGTTTGAGATTGATATGGGGTCTGTAAGAAGTGGATGATACACAGGGATGTTAAGTTGATGATGTTCAATTAGTGTTGGTGAAAAATTTCAATTAGTGATGCGCGGACCGCAAGTCTTCTCGTGAAGCTGGTGGTTCATATTGCAGTTCGTATATTGCAGGGACTGCCATACAGAACGGATAAATCACGGAACAAATGGGGCGGAGGGGTTAGGAGGGAGAGAGAGAGATTGAGGAGTGAGGGAGGGAGAGGGGTGAGGGAAAGGAGGGGGAAGGGAGGAGGGAGAGAGGGAGGAGAGAGAGAGAAGAGAAGGAGAGAGAGAGAGAACTTGAGAGATAGGGTGAAGTTGATTGAAGAAGGAAGAAGAAAGAGGAGATCAATGAGAAATGGGGTAGATAAAAGTGAGACAATACCTATAGACAAGATGTGTTAACAAGTCAGAAAGACGAGAGCAACAGATAGCACAGAGTTCGAACAAAACAATCGGGGGACTAAAGAAAATTACAAATTGCTAAGGAGATTAATAAAAGTACGGAAGCCGGCATTGGAGGACAATTACAAATAGAAACAAACAATTACGGAAAAAAACACACAAAAGGAAGGGAAAAAGTATAAAAAAGTATATTACGGTGGGTAAGGAGTAGTTGGGAAACTAAAGGAGGGTTTTTTTTGGTTGAGAGTCTTAGGAAAACGCAACAAACCATTTTAGTTCACGGTTGGAGTAGCCAGGATGGTTAGATATACTGTTTAGAATTAAAAACGAACGAACGAACATATGCGGTTAAATCAAAATCGTGGTGAGGGAGTAAGTAATTTTTAAAAATAAGAAAGTAAGACCCAAGAGATAATATTTAAAACCTAAGGGAAAAGTGAGAGAATTACGAGGGGTGAAACTGCTAAGTCGAACTCAAAGTTAAAGGGAGTTAAAGCCGACCTAGAGTACCACAAATAGTTGCACAAAAAGGGACGGTTATCACTCAATACATAAAATCAAATCAGGGATAAAAATTGGATAGAGATGTAGTTGACTTTAGCCTCAGTGCTTCTGGTATGGTTAAAAGGGAATAAATAGTAGTTTTACAGCATAAATTTTTTAAAATAGACAAAACTTAATGTGACCTTTAAAGAAAATTAATAATTAGCCGTTGATGAAATATCCTAAGACTAAGAGTTACAAAACCAGCATTTATTCTATAGCAAAAAAATGAATAGAAATATGAAGCGAA
>JAMKCH010026172.1:0-17973 GCA_023653785.1 Ophioderma brevispina
TTTAACGTTTATGTTAATTCGCATTAGTAATTTCTAGTAAAGGTCTCAAGGTTTGCTAGATTTTGAACGTTCATTATAAACGATTCCAAATTAATATCATATGTCATTATAGTGGGCTTGGTATAAGGCATATTGACAGGACCAATCGTCCCCAAATTATTGATTGACGTTACTGTTGTGGCAATTTACCGGTAAACTGGGCCTATTATGTTGATAAGACATCTCAATTTCGTAACTTACCGACCTGTTCCCGCCCCTTCTTTCCTTGTTTTGGTAATAGATGTTCAAGAATGTATAACGATTAGCCATTATGGTTCCACATTTTTTTTTAATTTGCTTCAAGGCACCGCCATCTGAAAGTAGTTATCATACAAGGACTGCCAATGGCCGTCTTGGCATTACACGTGAATACCATGGCTGTAGTATTTTTGTAACACTCAGTCAAGTGGAAATACAATTACGCTTTGCTGTGTGGGGAGCAAGAAAGTGACACACATCTGTGATACAACGAGATACACATGATGATAATAATCTTCGTGCCAAAATTCCACATATACTCTGTCAGAACAAACATTTACAATTCCATACGTTGACGAAAGTGTAGGGTTGTTCTAATCAATACGATGTACAGTCATTACGTAACTCTCCAGAACATCTGTGCGATGCGTCGATTCAAATGTCGACAGTTATTGGTGAGTTTTACAATAGGGCACTCGCACAGGAGTTCAATAGGTTAAATTAGAGGACATGTTGTCCAGAACAACACAATGATTGCAGAGAATACCAAAAAAAAAATGCTTGAAAGGCTCAGGGTGAGCCAAGTGATGTATTGTATTCTCCATATGCTTGGATGATCTGGAGGACAAAAAAAAGTCCATTCAACATAATTACCTTCCGTGAAAGGAACCTATAGAGAGATAAATTATGTTCTATTGACTTTTGTATGCCCTCCAGATCATCCAAGCATGGCAATTGGTTCACCTGAAAACATTTCAGATATTCTGGCAATTGATTATTTGTAATCTCTGTATGCTTGGATTGTTCTGGAAACAGGTCCGGACAAGTGACTCCCGTGAAATAGCCCTATTCGCTGATGTGTGCCACGTAGTAACCAGTAAAACCATTGGTTACTGGTTCAAGCTTGGCTCATTGCGAGGGTTCTGAATATAGGTTGTTTGTGTTATCAATGTGTGATCAGAGGGCCTCCGAAGTAGTTGAAATATACAAAAAAACAGGCTGACTTCCGCATGTTATAGTATAAGTTCAGGGAGGGGTGGTACAGCCCCCAAAAGACCACCCCGGGCATGCCACTGCAAATTATAAACGTTTCAGAATGCCCCGATCTTTGGAAAAGCTGTTGTCAAATTCTCGTTTAGGGGTAGGGGACCCGAATATGATAAGGGACTGCATTTTTTGGCATTACGTTTAGATAATATCATAAGGTAAATAGTTACAAAGGGGCAATGGATCTATGGATGGGCTCATGTAATATTACCTCTTAAGGTTACCATATAAACGTAAATAGAGACTGAAAAATCCATTTTATTTTTATAATATAACCAGACAAACAATTTGCAAATTTGAAAAATGGCGCTTAAGTAAAATTGAACAGTTATAAGCCTACAAAACTAAAACATTTTCCTTCCATATTTTTATCCTTGTTGTCCTGTTTATCCTTGTGGTTAAGTATGTAAACAATAGATATCACGAAATCTACGCAAAAAAACCTACTCTGTCTTCCATTTCCCGGTACCATTATCGCATTTTGTTTTAAAGTTTCTGCAATAAAATCGGTTAATATTAGTGGCCAAAAATAACCAGTTGAGCCCCAATAATGAGTTTTTTCAGCTTTAATGACTTTTTTCGGGATTCAGAATATTGGAAAAAATTGAAGGAATAGAAAGTGGCCCGAGGGCATTTCTGCAATGATAAACATTTACATCAATGTTAAATTACATTTCTAGCATGATGAAAAAATTAACATTCAATGTTAATTTTTGATTACTCTGCATGACCAATTAACATTTTTTGTATACTCTTCCATGGAGATGGCCAGACTGCACCATTAGTGTTGAAAAAAAAACCCATGTGCGCTTGGCCAAATTCGAACCGGCAACCTTCGATTACTAGGGCACGACCCCCTCGCCAGCTGAACCACCAAGCAGCGGTTGGTAGAGACCGATTATACATTATCTAAGGTGTAGTCCCGAATGTTTCTAGCTTTCCTAGCGGATAGAATCAGAACGGTATATTTGCAAATATAAGATTTTTTTCTTTTGAAATTTTACACTATTGTCCAGGTAGACAAGGATGTATATTTTTATTATCTGTCCTTGAGATGTCAGCGCACATACTTATGTTGAAAAAACAAAACGGTGGACGCTTGGCCGATTGAACCGGCGACCTCCGCATTACTTAGCACGACTATGGCAAGCCATAAAGGCCATAAAGTATTGCCGCAAACGCGTTATGCGGACATGTCGGCAACGTTGCGAAAAAGTAGCAACGCGTGAGGCGTCGGGCAATTTAAAATGACGAATTTATGTGACGTATTTCAAAAAATAGACCACAACGCGTTGCAAACGTTCTAGCAACGCGTGTTGGATAAAACTCACAACGCGTTGCAAGCCTTCACCACGCGTTGCGACCTTCACACGCGTTGCTACTTCACCAAGCGTTTGTGAGTTCACAAGCCATAAGGTTCATACCGTATTGCCGCGTTCTGTGAGAAGTAGCAAACGCGTTGCGACATTTCGGCAACGCGTTGCGGCCACGGCCAATCAAATCATTGGAATTTCTGTGACGTATTAAAAAAAAAAATAGTAATCAACAATCGCGTTGCGGCAATACGTTATGACCTTATGGCCTTCACAACGCGTTGCAAGCCTCACTACGCGTTGCGAGCTTCACAACGCGTTGAAACTTCACAAACGCTGTTGTGTGAGGCAATAAGGGTCATAACGTATTGCCGAACGACGTTTGAAGGTTCCAACGCGTTGTGAAGGTAGCAAACGGCGTTGTGTGAGATTTATATTTAGAAAATACGTCACAGAAATACTATGATTTTGATGGCCGCCACCGCCAAACGCTTTGACGAAATGTCGCAACGCGTTGTGGACCTTTCTCAAAACGCGTTGCGGCAAACGTTATTGAGCCCTGATGGCTTGTGGTCCTTCGGCAACGCGTTGGAAGCTTTGCAAGGCGTGTGAAGCTCGCAACGCGTTGTGAAGGGTTCTGCAAACGACACGATGCAAAGTATCTAGCAAAACGCGTTGTGGGTCTAATTGTTGAAATACGTCAAAGAAATCATCATTCTGATTGGCCTACACCGCAAACGGCGTTGCGAGATGTGCACGGGCGTATGCCCGAAAAGTCGCAACTCGTTGCTACTTCTCGCAAACGCCACGTGACAGGCAATACGTATGTCCGTTATGGCTTGCCATTATCACGAGGCACCTCGCCAGCTGAGCCACAACCATGTGTTGGTAGAGGAGCGATGGACGCGGTATGGACAGTATGTCCGAAAGGCTTCCTTCGCTTTCCTAGCGGAAGCATCGGAAAGGTAATTTTACATAGTAAACTATATGTTGATTATTTGTTAACCTGTTACTTACAGAGAAAGGGTCAAGAAGGTAAGACCATTGGAGTATGTTGCCCCATGACCTATTTGTCACATAACGGATACCTATGGCATTGTTGTAGATGCTACAAACTATTCCTTATTTTGACACATTAAACTAGATGCAACAACTTTCTTTCAGTTTTTACCAAAAATTGGAGAACTTCTGATTTTGACCCTGTACAATGGAAATTGGCCCTTTTGCCCTGTAACTCCCAAAACCTATGGGCGTAGACGTTAGATGGTACAAAAACTATACATTTTTTTGGAATCTTATGACTAGACGGACAATATGGCATACGTTCCAATGAGTGGAGCATTTTAGAGTTGACCACCAATTTGACGTACTAACTACGTATCATGATAGAGAGATACCAATTTCTACCAAAGGTGTCAAAAACCTTTCTGTAGTGAGGGTTGAACGATGATGTTTGACCTGGGTTCAATGACTCCTGCACATCTGCAAGTATACATGTACGTGATGGATTATAACATTTTTTATTCATGTGATCGATATATTAAACAAAGAATTCAATGTTGTCACGTGTAAGGTTACTCGCAATTACGTAAACCAAGGTTTCACTTATCATATGACCATTACGGGCGCTTGTCCCGAGTTGTTGCCTGTTCCGTAGTTTCCGATTATTATGTTTCTATCAGTGTTATGCCAAATTTCCGAAATATACATTTTGCTGCCTATAGGCCTTGCTCTTTCAGGTAACACTCGCTTGCAAACAGTACTACACTTAAATATCAAGTTTTCGCACAGCGGTACATTTACAAATACCCGCATCCACCCACTTGTAAAATAAAAGTGGGGTTGGAGTGTAGGTGACGAGCGTCTTTATACAAAACTGCATTCATTGTAATAAAATGCTTCTGGCATTGCAAATATTTGTATGAAAGGAGGAACAATGAAGGCTGCGAATTAACGTTAGGGTATTCTGAATTTTAGTAATTTCTCGCTAAAGTCTCAAGGTTTGCTAGATTTTGAACGGTCATTATAAACGATTGTCCGATGATTTCATATGTATATAGGGGGCTTGTTATAGGATATATTTACATGACGTCACAATTATGATGACGTTAGTTTTGTCAAATTACCGGTTAGAATGGTGACTATTTCTCAATGTTGATGCCGACATTTCAATTTCGTTAACGTTTAACCGACCTGTTTCCCGCCTCTTTCCTGTTATGGTATATGGATGTTCAAGAATGTATCACGATAGTATATGGTTCCACATTTTCTTTTAATTTTGTGCTCTCAGGCAAGCCATCTGAAAGTAGTTATACAAGACTGCCAATGGCCGTCTTGGCATTACACGTGAATACCATGGCTGTAGTTTTTTGGTAACATCCTCTAGTGGAACATACAATTACGCTTGTGTGTGGGGAGCAAGAAAGTGACACACATCTATGATACAACGAGATTACACTGTGATACTAATCTTCGTGCCAAAATTTACATTTATCATGGTCAGAAAAGAAAAATTACCCATTCCATACGTTGAAAAGTGTGTTTTGTTGGTAAGCTGTTGTAAATTTTCTTCGTTTAGTGTAGGGACCCGATATATAAGGGACTGCACTCCTTTTGGCATTAAGTTAGATAAATCATAAGGTAATAGTTACACAGGTTTGCAATGGGATCTTGATGGGCTCTGTACATATTACCCTAAGTTAATACTAAATCGTAAATCTAGATGAAAATACATTTTATTTTATAATACCAGAACCAAAACAATTTGTGAAATTTGAAAAATGCCTAAGATAAAATTGATCAGTTATAAGCCTTAACAATTTTAAAAATCACTTGGCCATCGATGAACAAGCTATATATTTTTATCACCCGTATCCTTTCAACTAGAAGAATAGGTGTTTAATCCATACAACCATTAAATCCATATTTTTTTTCTCTCACAATATACTTTTGGTTTTATTTGTATTATTTTCCCCGTATAATATTACCAAATTTCTCTTCTTCTTGCAATTTGTTTTAGGTCATATTACTATTTTTCTCGAGAAATACATTTGTTCTGTTGTCTAATAAATTCCTATTCTATCGTATTCGATCAGTGTTATAGGTAATAATACATAAGGGCCGTGGCTGTTGAGATGGCTTGTTGGACTCATCTGAATGAAGATGAAACCTCTGGAAAAAAGAACATGATCTCTGAACGCCTACTGCGCTTGTAGGGGTTAAAAGGTTAGCATTTATTATTGTGTGTTCAGAGAACTCACAAAGATATTTGGAAAAATTATATGAACTTACGTTTCAAGATGGTTATTTTTTAGAGGAATTGGGAAAACAACAGCGATGTAACTGTAGCAGTAACCACGATGTCAATGGCATAAATATGGCATGTAGCTCGTTGTGTTCATACGCACAGTAAGTCAAGCGCATAACCTCGCTGCAATGATTTCTTATTTTAGCTTGATTTGTTGCCTAGCCAGACTGATTAGGGATTGTTGGAATCCATGTTTCTCACTCACTTTTTCAGGAAGCCCCTATCAAATAAATTCTACATTTCACATTATCAGAAAAGGTAAGATCCCATATTACCGTACTGGTCAGAAACGATAGCCCTTAGACATAAGATGGGAATAAAATATGCCATGAACTTAACCGCGTTCCGTTCTTACTTCCGCTTGTTACCAGAAACTGAAATAAAAAGTGATTACTAAACAAGCTCTTAATGAATGACCCGAACGAGTTGCATTCATTAGTTTACCTCCAGATACTGTAGAATCAGTACTAATATCATGGACATTGAGGAAGGGTTTTATGATATTGAGAAAGAAAATCATTTTCCTTCCTATTTTTCAGCTTTATATGCTACTTCTTATAACAATGAGATATCCCTTAAATCACTTAAAAACCTACTCTTCACATTCCCGGTACATTTATCGCTTTGTTTAAAGATTTCTGCACAAAAAATCGGTTAATATTAGTGGCCAAAATACTTGAGCAAATTAATGAGTGTTTTTTCAGGCTTAATGACTTTTTTCGGGCTTCAGAAATATTGAAAATTGAGAAAGTGGAGTGCATTTCTGCATGATAAACATTACATCAATTGTTAATATTTTTCATTCTCTGCATGAACATTAACATTTTTTGTATACTCATTCCCTGGAGAAGTCCAGCTGCACACATTAGTGTTGAAAAAAAAACCATGTGCGCTTGGCCAGATTCGAACCGGCGACTTTCGCATTACTAGCACGACGCCCTCGCCAGCTGAACCACCAAGCCAGGGTTGGTAGAAGAACGATATACATTATCTATAGGTGATTGGTCCGAAAGGTGTCCTTAGCTTTCCTAGCGGATAGCATCAGAACGGTATATTTTACATAGTACAATATATTTTTGATTTTAACATGTTTACTTACAGAGATAAGGGTCAAAGAAGGTCAACGCCAATTGGATTATGTTGCCCCATGACCTATTTTGTCGCATAACATGATAACTATGCATTGTAGATGCTACAAACTATTCCTTATTTTGACACATTAAACTAGATGAACAACTTCTTTCATTTTTTACCAAAATTGGAGCAACTTCTGATTTTGACCCCTGTACAAATGGAAATTGACAATTTTTTAAAACCATTTTAGACATTTTTACTCTGTAACTCCAAACCCAATGGTCGTAGATGGTCGGCATGATCAATGGTCGTGAGTGGTACAAACTATACATTTTTGGAATCCTTATGACTATATGGACAATAATGGCATACGTTTCAACATGATTTAGGGCATTTTAAAAGATTGACCCCTGTGTAACCTTAAATTGGCCCCTATTGAAAAACTGACACCACAATTTGAAAATACTACCTAGCATTGATATAGAAGGTCCATACTATCTACCAAAGGTGTTAAATCTTTTCTGTAGTGGGGGTTAACGATGATGTTTGACCTGGGTCCATGCTCCTCCTCTACTACATGTGATATACGTGGATGGAAATGTTTTATTCTGGATCGATATATGAACAAAAGAATTCATGTTCACGTATAAGTACTCGCAAGCACTATCGTACTATAAGCAAACCAAGGCCCCTCCATATCAATAAATGCAAATGACGAGCAATTGGTGCCTATTTTTGTCCCTTAACTCGTTGTTTTAAATTCCATTTTGTTACGAGTGTCGCTGATCCGTATATGTTTCCGATTAAACAGTTGCCCAAAAAAAGTATCTGGCATGTTTTTGATCAGTGCTTTGCCAAAGTTTTCGAATTTATACATTTTTCTGCCTAGGCCTTGCTCTTTCATGTAAAACCTCGCTTGCAAACAGTACTACACTTAAATATCAAGTTTTTCGACATGAGTTTACATTACAAATACCCGCATACACCCACTTGGAAATAAAACGCCTGGGGGAGGCGTGTAGGTGAAGAGCGTCTTTTATTACAAAACTGCTATTCATTTTTAATAGAAAGCTCTGCAATTGCTCAAATATTTGTATGAAAGGAGAACAATGCAGTACGAATTAACGTTTATGTTTATTCTGCATTAGTAATTTCTCGCTAAAGTCTCAAGGTTGCTAGATTTTGACGTTCTTATAAAACGAATTCGGAGGATTTCGTAATCATTATAGATGGGCGTTTTGTTATAAGGCTATTTGACATACGTCACAATTCATTGATGGACGTTACTGTTTTGTCAAATTTATCGGTAGAATGGGTGCAGATTAATGTTGATGCAGACATCAATTTCGTTAACTTTACCGACCTGTTCCCGCTTCTCTTTCCTGTTTTGGTATATAGATGTTCAAGAATGTATCACGATAGATATGGTTAACATTTTCCTTAATTTAGCTTCAAGGCAAGCCATCTGAACGTGTTATACAAGACTGCCAATGGCCGTCTTGGCATTACACGTGAATACCATGGATTGTTGTAGTATTTTGGTAACACTCAGTCAATAGTGGAAAATCAATATTTACGCTTTGCGGTATGGGGAGCAAGAAAGTGACACACATCTATGATACAACGAGATACACCTGTGATAACAATCTTCGTGACAAAAAATTCACATACTCATGGTCAGAAAAATTTACCCATTTCATATCGTGACGAAAAGAAAGCAAAGGGGTTCTATATAGATAGAGAGGCAAAACGTTATGTCATCTTAGAAATTCATCGTCTCGCATGTTTGCCGACCACAAAAGAACATAGAGTACCAACAATCGAAAGCATGGCTGCCTCCGCTCTTCTTCCAAATAATGTGGGGTGCCGATTTGCATATACACTAATCGGTGTGATACAAATTGATTGTATTGTTAGAGGGGCCAGGGTAATAATAGTGCACCTGGATCATTGTGCTCAGCTACTCACTCGCTTAGGTGCTTAGGCGCGCTTAGGTGAAAAAAATGTATTCATTGAGGCGGTTTATTTAAATCAAGACACTGACGTGTCATTTCATTCATTGTGTGGCCATGGGTAGACAAAAATTTAACCACCCAATAGCACCAACATCCAACAACGTGATATTTAGACGGATTGTTTGTATCGAATGACATTATGTGGTATACAAGCACCCAAACTAATAATATTCCGTGCAATATTCAAAATGTCAGCGACCAGCACGTACGACTGGTTTTGAAGGGCTTTTCAACCCCCTTGGTAAGGGACAATATAGAGTCCTTTACCGGACAGATTAATATGTTGAATGGAATGTATATACCCTCCAGATCATCCAAGCATGCGAAGAATACAATACATGCAAGTGGTTCACCTGAACATTCAGATATTTCTGCATGATCTTTTGTTATTCTCTGTATGCTTGGATGTTCTGGAGGCAGGGCTGACCAAGTGACTTCCCGTGAAATCGCCCTATTCACTGATTGTAGGCATGTTAGTAAAACTATTGGGTACTGGTCAAGTTGACTTATGCGAGTGCTACGAATATAGACCACTGTTAAACTCCTACGATCACTTTCTTTTGTTGAATGCCAATCCATGCCTGCCAAATGTTATGGCCCATAGTATTAAAACTCAACAGATACATGCCCAGTGGGTAACAGTCAGGCAGACCTAGTTCAAGATAACCCCCCCAGGTGGGCCCTAACTGTTTACAAAACATTGCTGTTAACTGGTCCTGACTGGTACACACTGGGCCAATTGTATCTGTTAGAGTTTTAATACTATGGGCCATAACGATTGGCAGGCATGGATTGGCAGTCAACAAAAGAAAGTGACGTAGGATGTTAACTGGTCTATAAGGTTTGTGTTAGCATGTTTTATGATCAGTCTCGCTCGAACCAAGTTAGCGTGAGCCAGAGACATGGTTGACCTGGCAACGGTATTACTCTAACGTGTTCTCATCAACGTTCAAAGAGTTATTTTTAGACTCCTTTAAGTAGTAAGTATGTCTTACGAATCATGCTACACGTGGGGCGATTTGTACGAGCTTGGTATGGAAACTAGAACGTATGTAATTAATTAGATTGCTATTGTACTAGGCATTAGTGGTCATTGTGCCTATGCAAGTGTATGCAAAACTCTATTGTAACTGACAACAACAACACACCTCACGTGTTTCACCCTAAAAGTAGCTGTTGTTTGAATTATAACAGCGATCGGTACCATACATGTTATCAATGGGTGCATATATAAATACCTTCTTCACTGCCGCGCATTTGTAAACCTCCACATAAAGGCTGTGCCTTAAATACTGGTTAACCGATCTTCTCAAGCGGCCATATTTGTGTTTCTGAAAATGTTCAAGGTCATATGAATGTGTGAAAGGTCGTATGTAAGTGATCCTTCCATTTCGTGCATATGAGGGTAGTTCGAAATTACTATTTTTTTCATACGTTTTCATAACGTCGAGACATTAGGTCCAAATTAGGGCCATGATTGTGTAGGATAATGCTGAAAACACGCTACTCTAGCACATCAGGGGCTGAAGCACATCCTCCGTTGCATACACCCCTGCGATTAATACAGGGAACAACAATGAATAGTTCATTCATTTTCCATCTCTGATACGCATTACACCTGCTCTGTGCTAGGAAGACAACAGCGAATTTTTATGTTTTTGGTATCATCGTCTATTCATCAATGATTGCCATGTTATTCTGGCATTAATGATCCAAACATGCCATGTGTCGCCGGAAAATTGTTGCAGAAATTTAAGCTGTTTCACGAAACCTCCTTGAAGATCGCACTACAAAGTAAACCCTACGCACTCCGATGAGATGTAAACGTAGTAGGTATTAGCATTATATGACTAGAGGGTGTCATGAAGGTGACAAAACATGTGTTTCACACGAACTATTTTTCCTTGTGCATGGCCAAATTTAGTGGTTACATAATGTTTGCTATCTATTGTTATCCTTCGCCCCCACGAAAAATGAATGTACAGCACCCCCCCCCCCCCCCCCCCCCCCACTCGGGCCTTAACAGACCACCATAATGTCAGCATGTTAAAGTCAAGTCTTTACCGAGTTCTCGGGCTACCCTTAAGGTCCATTCATACTCCCACGGCACTGCCTTGCTGTACAGTAAATTTAAGGGCAATGTTCTTTCACTCCATCGATGTCTGCGAGTCAACTGCGTTTAGGTGCATGTACATTGATAAACCTGCCGAACGGGTGCAGTAAAATTGGCGTGCTTCCAAACTTCATCATCCAGTTAACATAATTTTAAACTTCGTTGGCGTACTGTAATTGCGTTGCAGCATAATTCAAGTGATTCCAGTAAAGATTTTTGTAGGCTGCATTGCAGTCCTGCACTGCAAATCGTGGAAGTATGAACGGACCTTTACTTTGGATCTACATACGGTTATCAACAATACTAATTGCAACAATTACGAGATGGGAAATACATTTAAACTCTTTATTTTGTATTAGATTTTTCAGTGATTACGCATCATGGAACATCGAGCTTTTAGGGTGATTTTTTTTTTTTTTGAACTTATTCACAACAGTCAGCCAACACGTCTCTGAGCAATGGTTATGACTGACATTGTTCAATCGAGTTTCTTCACAGACTTTAGTAGCCGTCTGTGGAATTTGCTATTCGGGTTTAATAAGAGTTTTTAAAACAAATATGTGACCGTTAGAAGTTTTTCTGTTAACGGTTCAGTGGTATAAAAGGAACCATTTTAGACCAAAATATTCTACACGGTCTTCGTTTTTCTTGGGAAATCCGAAGTAAATATCTGTTTTTTTCAAAATGGGCAGCATGCATAGTTGATGTTTGGTGTAATCCATGCACGGCGGACGGTGCCGGCTGCTGTGGAACTTGTTATTGATTATGGTTTAATGATGTGTACAGTGACCAAAACAATTTAGGTGTCTTTTATTTCTTACTTATTATTGTAATTTTATAATTCTTATTATCCCTATGTCAGATCTGAAGCCTTGTATGCCGCTTCTCCCCTTGCAGATTCAAGAATTCATTGTAAAAGAGCATATAAATCATCTCTTCATCCAAGGATGGGATATAACTGCGACGACAGCCACGTGGGATGGCATTCTTTTGCTGTCTTAAAGACACATCATCATTTGTTTTTTCAAACTCAAAATGCCATATTTGTGTCTTAATTGCTATGTGTTAGATCATCCAAAACTTATATGCTCTTATTTGTTCTCAGCGTATCCACAAGTCATTGGAATGGCTTGTGGTGGTGTCAGATTAATTCTACTTAGTAAGCTTGTCCGGGGCCGCGTGTATCCATGATACGGACGCTCCTAACATGGCCCACTCTTCGTTATGAAAACATACACTAAAGCATTTAAAGCAGTCCTGAAGATGTCATTTACGACTGTCGGATCATACTTTTTTAGTAAAACAATGCATAAAAATTTTAATTTCTTGACAATGCGGCTTATTACGCTTCGCCACGTACAAGGGTCTTTACTACAACCATTTTCAATACAACAGTGCAAAAAATAGATTTTGATGAACAATAGGGAGGCGCAAATGAACAGTTTACATATTATAGTGCTGTGTAAGAATTGACCAGGTTGGAGGAGATTTGGTGACTGAATGTTGGTCACTTCTTATCCACCAGGTTCTCAAACTGTTCCCAGTCTGCCTTGCAGAAGTTTCATCTTTTTACTGTCTTTGTTGGTCCAGACGTAGCAATGCTGTCTTGACGACCGTGATGGTCTATGTTGAGATTCAGAAAGCGGCGAGACAGTACGGTGAACGAACTATGGCATCCCATATTTACAAATGCAAGGTCAGGGTTTGAGGTTTGTGTTCCACCTTCCAGGAGTAGAAACGTTCTGGTTGCTTGGGCGTACAAGAGTTTTGTACGCCAGATTTAGAGATCCCATTCCTCTAGAGTGGATCCGTCCGGTTGCTATTCCTGTAGCCCCAGTATTCTTTGACTGTTGAAAACCCCAGCTTCTATCAAGTGCACCATAAAAAAAATAGGTATAGAATCTGTTTGAAGCCGGGAGTTAGGTGGCCTGTAGACATTTGATGATGTGAAACACTATATACTATTTGGGTCGTTGCCCATTCCAGGGTGGAATTTGCAGGTGAGGTTGCAATATGTTTCCATTGATCTGTATTTCTGACAAAGGTGGCAATCCCATGGTAGCGCTCTCGGTGTGTACAGCTAGAGTATAGTCGCAGATTTTCAGAATGAAACTGTCAGTTGCATTTTTCCGTTGCATTGGGCAAAATCTCGTTTCCCTACGTCTTCCTTTGTTTGTGCTTTAATTCAGTTGTGGATAACAAATGATATAATAAAATTATACAATTTATGGCAAATTTCGAGATTTTGTACGACCGGCTGGTCTCTAATAGGATTTGCTATAGACTCCGTGTACAATACAATCTTCCCCTAGCATATTTTACAGTTGTTTATTATTATATTATTATTATAATTATTGTTATTATTAATATTATATTGTTATTATTATTATTATACGAAAATGGTCTTATAGAAAAACTGACCATAAAATCAAATCCCTACTCAATTTATTCCAAACTTGACTATTGTAATCGATTGAACTTTCCTCCACATATTTTTGGCAGTTTCGAGACAGTGCGTTTTGTGTTAGTGTTTTTTTATTTATTTTTTAAAAATGTCCCCTTATTCTTTTGCATTAAATAATTTTTCCCAGCCTAATGGAAGGGTACTTTTAACGAACTCCAAGGTATATGTGTTATAAACAAAATACCTAAAATTCTCACGTTGGCTTTTTTAAATCATGTTTTAATTTTTTAAAAAATGAGTTAAGTGAAAAATAATTTATGGAAAAATTAAAACACCTGTAATTTTTCAAATAGAAACCTCAATCCGCAAAATAACGTGAGAATTTTTCTAAATGGATTCCTTTCATATGACACCCTTATTCATCACCAAGGGAAGTTGTAGTTCCTTTAGGAAAAATTCTGAAAAGTGGGCAACTTGAGTATTCTATAAATATCAGCCAAAAAGGTGTTGTTGCGACCACCTGTTTCTTTGTTTTTGGATGACAGTACAGAAAAATAAAAAAAATCTAGGATATATATATTTCTCTAACCATAAAAAACAAACAACAATCTTATAACTCATCAAATTACTTGAGATTGTATTTTTATTTGCAAAAATCTTAAATTTTCAAAATTTGCCCCATTTTGTCCATTTTCTATACTCCAAAAATCAGTCCCTGTACAATTGGGAATTTGAAAATGCATTATGTTATCGCCAAAATTCCTTTTTGGAAAAATTAAAATTTGGCACACATGTTTCCTTTCACCAATACCAACATTTCATGAAATTTCAACGAGAATCTGGGCATGAGGACGTAGCCGATAATCCACCTTAGCATTAAGGCGAAATTCCTTTTGGTCTGCACTGAAGTTGGCGTTAAGGCGACTTCTGTGTCCCCTTAAGGTTTTCAATGTTTTGCGTTTTCCGTCAAAGGATATGAATATTATTTTATGCGAATGAAGTGGCATAACAAATGAATTACTATTATTTAAAAAATAAAAAGAGCTCATTAACTATCTAATGAATAATTAAACTTTTCCCCTTAAGATCATTTTATGATGATGATGACGATGATATTATTATTCTAGAATTCCACAAAACAAATACAAAATGATATTGATAATACTTTCTATTTTTCTTAAAAACGTGAAGGTAATCTCGAAAATTACACATTTTTGGACTTTTTGTAAAACGTCGGAATGCTTGAACGGATGCAATGTATCCGTTGGCTATTTGAGGCTTTGTCAAACGTAGGGTAGATTAGGCGTGACATTCAAATTATTTTCGCATGTGCAATAGTGGCAGCAACCGATTTCAGTCCAAACGACTGTAACTTCTCTACTTTTCATCGACTTACGCTCAATCGTGTTCGTCAGTGTAATTCCTGTTCGTATAATTAAGAGACAATAACACACAGCTTATTTTGTCTTTTTCTAATATTTTAAGCAATTTCTTAAAGTGTGACTCGTTGACAAGAATCTATTAAGTTCCCCTCGGAAAAGATATTCTCTCATTTTAATATGCATGATTTTAGAGTGTTCTTTTTCACAGAGTTCACTGTGTGTGTTACCTTTGAATTTACATACCATTGTCATTGATTTCCAGTCTACTAAAATTTGAGAGATTGGTAACTTTGCCAGGTTTTTCCATGTTACCCAAACCCCGCTTGTTAAAGATTTATAAGCAAATTTGTATATTTTGATGTGTGTCTGATATGTTTTATGCGACAGAAAACTGCTTTTAAGTGAATTCAATTGTTTTAAACATAAAGGCATGTTGCAATGTTTAAACTATGGCATGTTTCCTAATAGCTCCTTTTTTCTTACGTATAGATTTTCATTTCATGTTTTAAAGATTTCAGGAGCAAATCACATTAAAGTGGTCCGTTAAATTCACACCATCATCAAATTGGCCATATCGCGTGATGTATTCAGCTATTTTAACTATAAGTCTGATTATTCATTGTGTGTACTTTAGTAAAGGATTTTCACCGATTCCATTTATTTTGGGTGTTGCGTTTTTTATCCAGGAAAAATCAATACAACTTTTACGTGCGTTTTGTATATGTGGAACTGTATTTTTGTGAACATTTTTTCATGATACAATCTGCAACCAAGGTTTTCTAAATCAAAATTGTATGAAGATTCCAAAATCATGGGTGTCATTTTTAAATGTGTTGCTTGGATTTTTCTAGGGGGAAGGTTTATATACAGGGGTCACAAAAAAAATAAAGTGAGCCAAAATCTGTTTTAAAGTATACCATCCTGTTAAGTTTCCTTTCAAGGATTACAGAAATGTATAGTTGCCCTACCTAGGGTTATAGTACAAAAGTTACAAAGCTGGTTCAAGGTCACATGGGGGTAAAAATTCAGTTCATCGTTGTTTTTAAAAATGTGTGCCATTGGTGTTCGTCGTACTGTACAGAAGCCGAAAATATAAATTCGCGTTGTCAATGACGTTTTGATTATATTCAGAGGGCAAATATGGCCCGTGGTCCACAGGGTCTATGGGAGACCACTAGTCATTCTGTAAAGTTTCACTTGAAGGTAAACACAGAATCTTCTACATTTTCGTATTTAGTGTGGACGCAATGAAACGATTTAACACCAGTTTTCAACAAAATCGGACCATTCTAAAATTAATGACCTTGAACTTTCTTTAGCCTATTGTACTAAAACATAGGTCTAAATATGGCAAACTATACCTTTTGAAACCTTATGAGCAACCAAACAATTGGTATAAATTTTAAAACATTTAAACACTTTTATCGTTTTACCCCGTACAAAACCTTATAAACCCCAAGAACACATTATACAAAATGACCCCATGATTTTCAGCTCTACATGAAATTTTGGGGGTAGGGGAAAGAACATTTTGTGTCCAAAATTGTATATGAAAAAACTAAACCAAACATTAATTACATTTCCCCATGTACTATTTATTGAGTGCAGATATCGTTGCATGATCTCGGCCCGCTAATGTGTCATTTATAAGATTGAATTCCGTTCTGTGATGTGAACTTTACATATCGATGCACAATAAAGGATACAGCAAAATATTGTATTTTTCTGGTAAATTCAATTTAAAGTTATTTTAATTTACTGCCTTTTGAATCGGTTATCTGCAATAGCATTTTGACTTACAAGCACAAACGTCAAGTTTTTTCCTGACGTTTTATAATGTATCTATTCCTCTACATCTTTTGGGTTTTTTTAATTTCGGTATCAACACATTCTTCCCAAAGTACCCAATAAGACCAACATACTCTTGGTAATGTAAATTAAGGTTACACGTTTACAAATTGGTTTAATGGAGCATTGTATACATGCACTTAAATCCGAAAGCTCAGTTCGGGTTGTCCAGTATGCAACCACGGCACTTTTCAAAAGATAGAGGCCATTTTTGAAGTTGATCGATCACGACATGGACAAATTCTACTTTCACTCCAAAGAGGCAAGTTTGTGACTTTTAGAAACATTGCACATATCCTCCGCGGGAGGGACTTTGAACCCATTTGTTGTGTTTGTTTGTTGTGATGTTTTTTTTCCCGTTTTAACCTAAAGGCGGAGAACCACATTACCGCACTTAGGTCATTGAAGAAACCGATACACACAATTACATGTGCGGAGCCTTGTCCGTCGCATTAGAGTCCTTGTAAATTTTAAACAGCCGAACACTTCTTTTACAATCTTCCTCTTTTATTTTCACATATATTCATGACTGCGCATTTCTCTTTTACACCTCTCTCCCTTGACCATCCAGACAAAGACTGACTTTAAATTCTGCACTCAATACCCAATCGATTATATTGACAAATCAGTGACTAGCTTTTGCACTGCATGCATAACACACCACATCACAATTTCTAGCAACATGTGCCTCTAAGCCTTAACATTCACAGGAAACATGGATCAGTGCACAACTGGCTATTACTCATGCCACACCCAATTAAGCTTCAACAGTCACTTCTATGTACCACACATACTGTACTGATATTACTAGCAAATATACTGTAATCTCAAAAAGTAACATTTTATATTTATACAAGTTTTTCAACAATATTTTTATAGGCCCAAAATACCTATTTTGCACATTTATACACCTGAAACATGACATGCCTCCCCCCTGATGAAAACTGGTCAGGCTTCTATAACTGAAATAAGCCGTGTAAGTCCTATATCAACGTAGACCTAAAAATACACATATGAAAATAAATTCAGGTTCTGGTCATTTGTGCAAAATGACAAGTCCTTCATATTGTATAATAACAAAAGAGTCAATTCAAGTCCATACAGCCATACGGAAAATGAAGATCACTCTCAGATTGCCATATACGTTGACCAGAGTGCACTCGTAGACTTCTGCTGTTAAATGTCAATACTGAAGATCATGTCCAAGAGATTTGAAGAATGGACTTGTCCCAT
>JAMKCH010026173.1:0-69056 GCA_023653785.1 Ophioderma brevispina
TACTACTTCGGGTACCTGTTCTCACAAATAGAGCACTTCCGTATTGTCGATGTGGTCTCGCGGTGGCAAGGACCATTCATGGTATGGTTGGGCGGTGGTTGGTTATGATTCCTCTGTAGGGTTTCATGCAGGAAAATAGGACATCGCAATGGAGGATTGTTACACAAATCAGAATGATGGTACTTTTGCACTGGAAAAAACCCTTCCACATTCAATGACGCTTTATAGTCAAGGCAGACCTTAGAAAAGGCCTGCGTCGAGGTCTAGTCATGCTATGGGGTACTTAAGAAGAATGATGTTATGAAAAACAGGTTTGAAGTTGTAGAGATTAGTTCGCTGGCTTCGCTTCGCAGTTTTAAACTGCGTCGCTTTTCGCAGTTGAACAGGGGGAGACCACCAAGACGGTCTCTACTTTAGGCGGCGGATAAACCTGGTAAAACATGACCTACAATCAAACCTACCAAAAAACAGCACCTACTGGGCGTGCTGTATGTTCACACTTTAAGGGCCCGGACCCAGTGATTATGATCTCAAGTCACCATCTCCAAGTCCGGTACGATTAACACCAAATCTGACACACGCTCCAGACCGTGGACAAAAAAGAACAATTATGCGAGTGCAGGTGACCCCCTTAACGGCTATACATTGAGTAAAAAGCCTAGGGATTACTTTCAATGGGAAGAAATCCCGCCAATAAGCCCTTTGAGATCTGGATGACCACCAATTACGAAGTAGAGATTTTCTTTGCACACTATACCAGGGACATTCCAGGAGTAAACAGGTGTTTGAAGTTTTCCTTGCAGAACAGGTTTAGACACAGACCATCAGGGTGTTTATTCATGAGAGCAAGTGTGTAATTGTGGAAGAATAACACTTTCCAACATGTCCAAGTCGCAACCGATGAAATTGAACCTCCATTTCTCTGGATATTCTCCAATTGAACATTTGAAGGGAGATCGACGGCTGGATTCGGCGAGCGTAGATGGATGAAAGACAGACCAATACCGATCTTCCATTTTTCTTTATCTCAGCTTTGAAGATAGATTTGGCTTCAAAAGAGGTGTATTGGGAGAGATGATGTCAATCTTGGTACGTCTTGCCAGCTTTCTTGGCAGCAGTGTTCCGCATTTCATTGCCATAGATGCATGACCCGGAAACACAGGAGAACACCACAGTATTTCCAAGCTCATTGTAATGATATTGTATTACGTTGTTTTTGACAAATGAATTATATTGTCAGTATGAAAGTGGAAAGGCTTGGAATACCAACTTAGATATCACTCAAAATTACAACAAAAAAAACATTGTGTTGAAAGTTGTGTGTTGTTCAGCTACTTAGGATATTTCGCCAAAAGCCAAAACTTTATAGATAAATATAAGGACAATGCAAGAGAATCATATTTCAAGATGTAATTACACAAGTTGCAGCCATTCATTTTGGTTAGTAAAAGAAATGCCATGACTCACCTACACTACAATATTAATTAATCACGGTGCATGTCAGGACAAAACATACGGAGCTTAAGGTATAAAATAAGCATAACAATAACCAGGACTAATGGAAAAGAAACGGTCTAGCGGCGTGTCAAACCTGGTTAAACCATGAACCTACAATAAAACCCTTTACCGCAAAACAGCACCTGCTGGCGTGCTGTCTGTCCAACTTTAAGGGTCGGGCCCCGTAGACAAGATTTCAAGTCACCATCTACCAGTCAGACATTGGCCTCGTACGCTCAACACCAAATCTGAACCATGAGGTAGGAGGAAGGAGAAAGCTCTTTCCCAAATCCCTTGGACCGATGATCATCGCCGCGCTCGTAAAAAAGGTCGTAAACATTTATTGACGACAATTACAAAACGAGATTCAAATGATTGCTGAGAATGCTGGCATCAAAATTGCATCGATGTTAACATAGTTAAGAGATAGCGACATGATATTGTAAGAATGTGCATTTCTTGTAAAAGATGAACACTTGGCATAGAGTTTACAATTAAATACTGATTATTGCTTATTTTTAGACATGGAACCACGTCAACGTCAATCATCGTCAGGTTTAAAACAAGGTCATTGGGGTCATTTGAGATTTCATTTGAGAGTCATTTATAAAAGTAGAGATAGCATGGTCTTAGGCCTTAGATGAGTTACATTGATTCTAAGTTTTACTCGTACTTTTCAGCTTTTAAAAACGTGAATGTTTTGTAATGCCGTATTCTTAAAGTATGATATTTTGGAGACGAAATCTAACTTGAATGGGGAAGAAAAATGCCGTATCAAACATGGACACCAAACTTGAACAGTGCCCGAAGTTGCCCGTTTTTTTTCAATTTTGTCCCGACGTTGGACACATTTTAGTGATGAAATATGAGACCTTGGCGATTGTTAAAAATGGTATGTCCCATTGCCTATTTACACAGCATTGATATGCTACATCGAGCAATGTTTCAGGGCGCGCGATCCAGGGAGGGGGCAGAGAGGGGGTGCGCGCCTTCCGGTAATTCTGCCAAATTCTTGCATAAATCAGCCCTTTTGAGCGATTTGGACCAGTTACAGCCTTCAGCCCCCCAGTAATTTTGCATTTTCAAATCTGGATCCGCCATTGAGCTGATGCACATGCATTCAGCATTAACATTGATATCGTTAGTACTTGTTATGTGCAATGTAATCAAAATCTATTTGATAGTATTCATGTTTTTAGGAAATATACAGATTGAATAAATTATGTTATCAATGGAGATATTCAAACGAGGTAGGCACGAGGACTAGGCCGCCTTATATCAATTTTATATCAATTTTGCCATTTTGGTTTTCAATACCTCTTGGTGGGCAAGGGGGCTGAGGACAACATTTTTGCCCAGAGCGGATACGTCGGAGGAGAAGAAGGCGGATTCGCATATTACTTACTTTTTTTGTGTTTTAGGGGGAGGGGAGAGCAAAGCACCCAATAAAGTCAAACCTCAATCATTTAGGACGGGTTCTCTGAACAGTGGTAGCACCAAGAAATGGGTTTTTGGGGGGTATCGAGCAATAATGGCCACATTTTTGAAGAGCGCCCCAATTTTCAACATTTGATATTTGGCAGAGTTAAGTGTTGGTAATTGTATAGGGAACTATACCTGCGAACGTGAATGCTTAAAAAATGTGTAAGTTAGCATAAAAATAAGCGATTTTTCATTAGAATTGGGATCCCAGAGGGGACTATTAACGGCGGGCCAGAGCTGGAAATGCTACGTTAATGTCCGTCCATGATGAAATGTGCCACCTTGAGAAAATACCTCTAACTTGACTTGCCTGAACCAATAAAACAATATATGGATGAGCTAAGCGTAGACACATACATGGCGCTATTTCCGGCTATTTCACATTGGGAAGGCTGTTTCCAGCAGCCGGAATTATAATCAGAGATCTCCGATAAGAATTATTCTAATTACAAAATTCCTTAAAAAAAGAAAAAACCTCCCAAAACCCCCACCCCCCCAACCCCCCACCCTTGTGACACATAAGACATTTTCGAGATAACCATTCACAGGTAGACTTTACTAGCCAGTACCAATGAAACTATGTAAAAATCTCCAAAATTCTGTCAAAATTGGGGACCATCTTCAAAAAAAATGTGCTATTAATTGCTTTAAATAGAGCTTTCTCCTTCTCTCAAACCTCTATGGCCCATTGTACTCAATTGATTGCTTCTGCTATAAAATCCAAGGTTCCTTCAAATGCATACCGATTTTCTGTGTGTGTGTTTCTACCTGGCTATTTTGACTGCTACCCCTTCACATGACCCCAAACTCTGTACCATGCCCCAGACACAGCAAGCATATGATTTTTCCCTTAAAATGTGGACCGTCACAGGGGTTAAAAGTATAGAAATATATGAAATCACATATTTTTGTGGCTTTGGTGATTTAAATGTGCATGACTGTATTTTTTTTTTTCTTATGGCAAAACCCAAAGGGGCTGGCTTTTTATTTCAGGACACAACAATACAAAGACAAATACAATACCAAACAAAATACTAAAGTGATACAACCAAGATAGTGACAGTGTGTATGGCAGAGAAAAAAACTACCATGTATGTATACTTAAACTATACAGTATGCTAATTTTCAAAGGCAGATCTTAAGAAAAAAAAATTTATAAAAAAACCTAATCTAGACCACTTATCGAAGTGAATCTCCAATTTACCTTTCTTTCTGGCAAGGGTTCTTCCAAGCGAATAGTATCCATCAAATAAATGTCTTAAAATACTCGAAAGACAAGGAGAACACTGTATTTTGTATATAGATAAACCGACGTGCAATGTAAAGCAGCTGGTTTTCAACATACAATTCTCTCAATTATCAAAAATACCAAAATTTTTTTCTTACGTGAAACATCATCAAAAAAGACATTCCACTGAATTTGAAACTCGTTCCAGAATCTCTTAACATGGTACATTCAACGAAATGTTGGTTTTTAAAGATTAAATAGGCGATTACATCTTGTACAGTTTGGACTATTGATAATGCCAATTCTATTAGTAAACCACGGATTTTGTTGGCAAAGTAAGATGATTTATTCTGAACTGTAACCACCTTAATCTTGAATCAATGTAACCTTCCATGGTAAGATAAAAAATCCGTATACACTGAGACGTCAATATTGTAATTTTCCCTTAAAGTGATAACACTTTTTGGACATCAATATTTTTACTCACAAGAAATTATAATATCTTAGATTTTTAAACGGTCCAAAGGTATAAAAGAATCATTTATATAACAAACCAATACCAAGATCACTATCAACCTCTTGTAATATACATTCGTTAATATGATGACGGCCATTGCACTGGAACGCATTAACAATGCTATACCAACCTCAGGGTATCCTTTACCTCCATACCAAAAGTACCAAAAGGTCAATGTTACCAATTGGCCATAAAACAGATCCCTGATTTAACAATACAGTTCCCATTTAAAGTGATTTATAAAACACAGATTTATTATCAACGGTAATACCACCATTTATTCCAAATTATTTGATTAACAAAATCGTTCATCACGTGTATGGTGTCCTTAACTCTGGACCAAAGCTGAAAAAAATTAATGTAAATTGTAAAAATAAAAAAAGCCATTAATATTTTTAAAATAAAAAACATTACATTAATTTAATAATTCAAACGCCGCCAACTTTAGGACCATGAGACAGAATCATCTTCCATCCAACATGACTACCAGTCTGATACCGCTTGACCAAAAATGCCACGAGCCTTAATTTTTCATAAAGATCAATCATGTAAGGCCCCCGTAAATAGTCGCCTTAAGAACAGAACTTTTAATACGATCAGGTTCCCACCCAATAAATTGGTGAACTATGGCATTTATTTTTCTCTGGATTGTCATACGTGTTGGAATCATATGGTCACATATTAAAATTTAGAAAGCCAAAGACATTAGTAATAAGGATTTTACCAATGACCGTTAGATCTCTACGCTCCATAAGCAATGTTTGATTCAGAGAATTAAATTTATCATTTTAAAATTTAAAGTATTAGCAAGATCAAGATCTATAGAAAACAATACCAAGCACCTGATCTTGTTTGTCCGACAAGTTTAAAGGTTTATCAATTCTATTCCTATGCCTTCATTGTTATCCACATAGCTTCAGATTTATCCACATTAACCTTCGGGAAGAACAGATATAAAAGTCATCCAGGATATTAAACACCTTTTGTGCAGAGTTTACATCTCTCAAAAAACAGGTAAAGCTCATCTGCATAGACATGAATCTTGATGCCTCATATCTGCATTTTCTGAATACCTTTTTAATATCACTTTCCTTCATATTAATTAATAAACACTTCAATTGCTAAAATAATAAAATTGAACTTGAAAACGGATCGCCTTGACGAACGACCGCTCTTAATAAAAAACCCTGTTGACAGACCATTATTCATGACAAACTTGGATAGTCATGTCATTGTAAAAGGTATAAATCCATCTTTGCAGACTATCACTGAACTTAAAAAGATGTAATAACATTTTATAAAAAACTCTGCTATTGAATGTTGATAGAGCTTTCTCCTTCTCTCAAACCTCTATGGCCCATGTACTCATTGAGTGCTTCTGCTTATAAAACATCCAAGGTTCCTTCCCATGCAATACCGCTGTGGTGTGTTTCTACCTGGCCTATTTTGACCTGCTACCCCCTTCAAGACCCAAAATCTATGTATCCATGCCCCCAGACACAGCACTATGATTTTCCTTTAAAATTTTGACGCGTCACCGATGTAATAAGTATAAAATTATATAATCCGATGATTTTGTGGCTTTTTGGTGATTAAAATGTGACATGACTTGTATTTTTTTGTCTTATGCCAAAACCCCAAAGGGGCTGGCTTTTTTTCAGACCACAACAATTCCAAAGACAATACAACAACAAAAATTCAAAGATACAACCAAGATAGTGTGACAGTGTGTGTGGCAGAGAAAATAACTACAATATGTTTGTTATTTAAACTATACAGTATGCGAATTTTTTCAAAGGCAGATTCTTAAGAAAAAAAAATATTTATAAAAACCTCTCTAGACCCTTATCGAAGTGACCTCCATTTTACCTTTCTTTCTGGCAAGGGTTTCTTCCAAGCGAATAAGTATCCATCATAAAATCTTAAAATACTCGAAAGACAGGAAAACCACTGTATTTTGTTATATAGATAAACCGATCCGTGCAATGTACAGCACTGGTTTTCAACATACAATTCTCTCAATTATCAAGAAAGTTTTTTCATACGTGCAACATCACCCAAAAGTACATTTCCACTTAATTGAAACTCGTTCCAGAATCTCCTAACTAGTTACATCAACGAAACAATGTGTTTTAAAGATTCAATATGGCTATTACATCTTGTACAGTTTGGACTATCAATAATGCCAATTCCTTATATAACCACTTATTGTTGGCAAGATAAGATGATTTATTCTGACTGTACTTCCACCTTAATTCTTGAATCAATGTAACCTCCTGGTAAGATTCAAAAATCCTTATAACTGATACTCGATGTCAATATTGTAATTTTCCCTTAAAGTTAACACTTTTTGGGACATCATATTTTTTTACTCACAAGACTAATGATACATATCCTTAGAATTTACTACGGTCCAAGGTATAAAGAATCATTTAATATAACAACCATAATAAGTCACTATCACCTCTTGTAAGATCTCTTCATGTTTAATCTGATGACGCCATTGCACTGGAATACACAACAATGCTCTACACCTCAGTTATTCCTTTACCTCAATACCAAAAAGTACCAACAGGCTAATGTTACCATTGTCAAAAACGATCCCAGATTTTAACAATAGCAGCTTCATAAAGTGATTTATAAAACACAGATTTATTATCCAACGGTAATACCACCAATATTCCAATTATGTGATTAACAAAATCAATTCATCACGTTGTATGAGGTGGTGCTTAACTCTGACCAAGAGCTAAAAACATTAATGTAAAATTGTTGGAATAATAACATTTGAATTTTCGTCACATCAAATTACATTTTATAATAATTCAAAGCCGCCAACTTTTCGTAACCAATGTGACAGAATCATCTTCCATCCAACCTGACTACCAGTCTGATACCGCTTGACCCAAAATGCACACTGAGCCTTAATTTTTGCATAAATATCAATCATTTTAATGCCCCCGTCATATATCTGCTAAGAACAGACCTTGTAATACATCAGGTCCCCCCTCAAATAAATTGGTGAACTATGGCATTTATTTTTCTCCCTGGATTGCATAGGTGTTTGGAATCATACTGGTCACATATAAAAATTTAGAAAGCCCAAAGACCTTAGTAATAAGGATTACCAATGCCGTTAGACTCTAGGCTCCCATAAATGCAGTTTGATTCAGAGAATTAAATTTTCATTAAATTTAAATTATTAGCAAGATCATTATCATATATGAGAAACAATACCAAGCACCTTAATCTTGTTTGTCCAGACAAAGATTTAAAGTTTATCATTTCTATTTCCTAGGCCTTCTATCCACTAGCTTCAGGAGGTGTTATCCATATTAACCTTCAGGGAAGAACAGATATAAAAGTCATCCAGGATTTTAACACCTTTTGTGCAGAGTTTCATCCTCTCAAAACTGTACGATCTCTGCATAGCATAAATCTTATGCTCATATTCTGCATATTATACTGAATACCTTTATATCACTTTCATCTCTCTCTTTATAATAACACTCAATTTGCTAAAATAAATAAAATTGAACTAACGGCTCGCCTGACGAACGCCCCGCTCTTATTCAAACAAACCCCTGTTTGACAGACCATTAATTCCTGACACACTTTGATGTCATTTCTAAAAGGTATAAATCCATCTTTGCAGACTATCACTTACAATTAAAAGTTTTAATAACTTTAATAAAAAATCATGATCGATTTAGTCCTCCCTGCTTTTTCGAAATCCTAATATTAATGCAACACGCCTGGGGAATTATCATTTTTAGTAAAAATCAAGGATTATCCGCCACGGTTCTCACCGCATCTCCAATAAAACATTTTTAACGTGAATGCAGCTTGCTCATACCAATTATATCTGAAGAATTTCAGCCTACGAGTAGCAATAGCCACTATCTGACCCAATTTTTAATATCTAGCATTACAAAGTAATTGGGCGATAACTAGCAATTTTACGCTTATCTTTACTTTTTTTAATATGAGAGTAATTACACCCTGCTTTTTGAGAGTGCTTAAGCTCACCTTTAGTATAACTCTCATTCAAACCAGAAACTAGGATCTGCCCAAATAAATGCCAAAACTGCTTATAAAATTCACTTGTAAGACCATCATTGCCAGGGGTTTTATTATTTTTGAAGGTTAATAGGGTTTTATAACACTCATCCATTGTTAGAATACCATCACATTATTTTTGTTGCTCGGATGTTAATTGTGGGATATTATTATGAACAAAAAATTTACTAACCCTATCAGAATATATATCTGTACATTTTTATGAATACAAAGATTTGTAGAAATCCTTAATTTCAGTAAGAACCTCATTTGGATTACTAGACACCTCACCATTTTTTAGGATCACGGTATTTACCCTACTCTTAACCTTATTAGCTTTCTCCAAACTCAGAAAATACTTATTATTTTTCTCATTTTATTCCACCCATTGAGCTCTGGAACGTACAATAATTCCCTGTGTGATGATATTGTATTCTGCCTCAAGATTCTCCTTAGCTTTATTCCATACATTATGATTCTCAACAGAGGGATTTATTGCCAATTCACATTCAGATTCCTTGACTTTATTTTCAAAGTTCTTTACACGCAACCTCTGCTGATAAGCCTTTTTTTACTAAACTTTTGAGTAAACTTGCGAATTTCGTATTTAATGAGTTCCCATAAAATTCTATAATCAACAACATCGGAATAATTCTCCAACCATACGGGAACAATATCAACAAGTGCTTTACAAAAGTCGGGATCATCACACAGTGAATTATTGATCTTCCAATATGATGGACCCCGCCTGTTACATTGATGATTATCTATAGATAAATGAATTAATGAGTGATCAGTACTGAGAGCAGGGGAAATACCAACCTTCTTTATATTATCCTGCATACTATTTGAGACAAGCCAAACATCCAGCCTGCTTTGGATTAAAGGGTTGTAGCATTTTCAAACAAGTTCATCGAAATGTATCCCCAGTGAGCTATGTCCCTGTATCACCTCAATGAAATGTTCATTGTTATGTTAATGTATTAAGCTTAAAGAGATGAGAGGACATTTCCAGCAAAATATGCCCATCCCATTTTTAAAACAATTTTACCAATATATTAAATCACACCTGGAGGGAATAAGCCGTAAAAGCCATCTTCATGTAATAATATGCTTTTGTATTTTCTGTCGTGCATGCCAGATATCCGAGTATGCTTGTTTATGGGGCCGATCAGCACAGCAGGCAAGTTCAAAACTTACTTTTTTGTTTTCTTTTCTTTGTTCAATAAACCTACGAAATGTCCTCGGTTGGTATTCTACAGCAAAGTGCAAATTTATACAAATTTGTATCCTCAGAAAATCTCCTCGTGTGCCTCTAAATGAAGAAGACCCTCTTTGATTAAGTCGAAATGTATGTCACAAATAGATCCATGAAAATGTTTATGATGTGTTAGAGTTATGCACCTTATTCTGCATGTTTTGATGTATTTTGACCTCATTTGACCTTTTATGAACTCTAGGTGACATTGAACTTGACCTGTGCAGGTGGTTCCACATCCAATTATTTCCAAATTTAATTCTCTACCTCTCGCCAAATTTGATGCTTTTATAACAAAATGCACATTTTTACCATTATCTGCTTAACTAACATTACAATACTGTGGTAAATATGACCAACTTCGGGACAAAATTGAGAAAACGGGCAACTTCGGGCACTGTCAAGTTTGGTGTCATTGTGTAGATAAGGTATTTTTCTTCCCAATTCAAGTTAGATTTCGTCTCCAAATATCATACTTTAAGAAATACGGCGGTACAAAACATCCAAGTATTCAAAACTAGAATCAATGTAACTCATCTTAGGAACATGCTATCTCCGATTTTTTTTGACTGAAATACTCAAAATTTCGGCTGTAATCGACTCAATCTCTTTGTTTTCGTCTCCACATGTAAACAAACCACTGCGCATCGGGGATATACCTTTCTGCGCGCAGGTCATATCTTGTTCAACTGAGCGTGCCCCGCTTCTGTCGGCGATGATCATGGAACATGAAAGAGTACTCCCTGCCGAGAAGTGGCCTTTGTTGGTCTATGCTTTTACAATGAGTTGCCAAGTGACATAATTGGAATAATCGGCGTTTTTTATTTATTTATTTACCATATTTTAACAGGGTAGCCTACACAACAATGCTGATTTACAGTAGGCCCTGTATATACAGAATATAATTGTACTTTAAAAAGACACGTATTTAATCATCAGCATTACATACAGTGCTACACAATTTTAAAATGGTTCCAATTGAACATTAAAACACATATTAAGTAAGCAAATGACAATAGAAGAGATTAGGGAGAATAGAGCAATCAGAAAACGTAATAGAAAATTGAAAAAAAAAAAATCAAAATTTTAAATCACATTTAAGTCTCCTTTTGAAATTATCCAAAGTATCTGCGTTTCTAAGATCGCTCGATATGACATTCCATGTTACACTGCCTTTATAATTTATACAACTCTTACCATAATTCGTGTTACATGATGGAATAAATAGATTACCTGTAGTACTACTTCTTTTACAGACACGTTGTGAACTGCTCAGATGCGTAAATTGGTTATAGAGATAACTCGGGGTCATTTTGTTACGCGTTGCGTAATGCAATTAGGGAAGAACTTTCTCCTTCTCTCCTACCTCCATGATCTGACACACACGCCAGACTAGTGACAAAAACACAATTATGAGAGTGCAGGTAACCCCTTAACGGCTATACACGGATTAATAAAGTCTAGGATTTCTTTAACAGTGGGAGACTTTCCACCAACGAGTCCTTTAAGATCTGGATGAACACCAATGGAACTAAGTAGAGATGTTTTTTGCACATTATACCTGGGACATTCCAGTAAAAGATGTTTGGCGTCTTCCTTGCATCTGCAGGTAGAACACAGACCATCAGGGTGTTTATTCATGAGAGCCAAGTAATTGTTGAAGTAATAACACTTTCCAAGTCGCAACCGATGAAATTGAACCTCCGTCTCTCTGGATATTCCCCAATTGAACATTTGAAGGGAGATCGACGGCTGGATTTCGCGAAGATTGGTTGAACTGACAGACCACTGATCTTGCCATTCTTTCTTCATCTCAGCTTTGAAGATAGATTTGGCTTCAAAAGAGTGTATTGGGAGAGAGATGTCCATATTGGTACGACTGGCAACTTTCTTGGCAGCAGTGTCCGCATATTTATTACTATAGATGTCAACATGACCAGGTGTAGAAGTAATTATAGTCCGGCGTACTCACAGTCCGGCTACAACGGTAAGGCATAGGAAACTCAATTCAGTTGACTCTTCACGCAACATTAGTATCACGCTTTAATCCGTTATCGTCTATGGAGCCCGGACTATGGCTCCCGCCGGACTATAGTTGCTTTCATATCGGTGTGAACGCAGATATAGTCCGGCGGGAGCCACAGTCTGGGGCTCCATACACGATAACGGAATAAAGCGTGAAACTAATGTTGCGTAAAGAGTCAACTGAATCGATTGCCCTATTGCTCACCATTGTTCCCGGACTATGAGTACGCCGGACTATAATTACTTCTACACCGGAACCCAAGAGAAAAACATGTATTCCAAGCTCATGAAGGATCTTGTATGTCCGTTGTATTTCGCAAATGATCTTATTGTCGGGATTAAAAGTGGAAATGCTTTGAAAACCACTTAGACTATCACTCAAAATTACAACAAAAACATTTTTGAAAGGAAATTGCATTATTAGTATTTCTCAGTATGATTCTATGGTGTTAATTATGAACATGAATAATATCATTTACTGTGTTATATAATAATTCTACGGTGTTTTACCGCTTAATACGTTTCGTATACGTTTTTCGACACTGTTCTTCAAACCTGGAAGTTGAGCGATTATGTCATCACTCATAAATATTCATATATTCGATCGTGACTTCGAAATCATTTTGATGACGATTCACGAACAGTTAATAAATATTCATATTCACTTTCGCTGACGTATTTGTTGACTTTTGCATAAGTGATTAACTTAAACGATCTCATTAGCTCCTAAATACTAATTTAGATATTCTTCGCGTACGGCTGTAAACAAAACGTCATTCTGGAAAAAATTGAATATTCATAGCGCTTGTGTTAGCTTATGAATATGGATGAATTAGCTTGATGACGAGTTTTGGTGTGCTGTGTCAATAATACGTCGAATGCAAACCGAACCAAGGAGAATTGACTGAACGTGAAAGGGCACAACGAGAATCATATGCATGGAATACAGATAACGAACGACCAGTTAGTTTTACGGCATAGGTGAATTAGCGAGTTTTATAGTTATATAAAAGCTTTTGATTTTTAGTTCTATCGTTAATTTCTTCAGACAGACCACATGTAATATTCGGGAAATTTCGGAGGTGTTCATTCCGAGTCAAGATCTATCCAATACCTGCAGTTGCGGGGAGGGGGCACTCACTACAAAGAGGGTGACGGGGATAATTTGCGACATTAAACCTCTTTTTTCACCTCGCTCTCACCTTTTGACGCCACTTTTATCCCCACTTTTATCCCCTGGCTTAAAAAGCCATGGGAGATATTGCAACAGTAGTCTATTACATGTGTTCCCATGCATGCACCCCTTAAAACTAAATTCTAACATGATTTTTAGAATCTCTACCACACCTAATTGGAGTATTTTGATGTTACAAAAAATAAAATATTGTCCCACGTGGGCCATTTGGCGCGCATCTTGGATCCAAAGAGATCTGTCATATAAAATGGTTTGATTGAGTTGAAAAGTATCTTAAATGATTTGTCTCATCATGAGGAATCAGAAAATATATCCTTTGGCATGTTTGTGATATTCAGATGCAAGAGATATGGGTGAAAAAAGGTCATTGGCTTGTGATTCGTCAGGTACCGGGACCATAATTTTCAAAAATGCATGGGATCTTTGACAATTTGGATTCAAATTGTAGGCCATGGAACATGCAGCAATCCAGAAAAGTATAGTTTGCACTTTTTAAAATGTTTAGTTAGGTGGTAAAATTCGGTGTAAAGTTGCCTCTTATCAAATTTGTATTGTTTTGTATGGGAATTAGGGACTACTCGTCTCTTTCCTAACCGATAAACCAAAACGAAATATCCGAAATCGTGGAAACTGATGTACATTTCTAGATTGCTCATGCTCATACATTTCTAGATTGCTCATGCTCATACATTTCTAGATTGCTCATGCTCATACCAACAATTTGACACCAATTTTGTCAAGATTGGCCCTCTGTACAATGACCAATCAAAAGTTCAATGACCTTTACCGCATTTTCACCCATATCTCTGTAACTGAACATCACAGATATGCCAAACTGTATATTTTCTGATACCTTGTGATAAGACGAATCATTTGAGGTACTTTTCAACTAAATCGAACCACTTTGTACGATTAATCCCTCTTAATTCAAGATGGCCGCCAAACAGACCCCTTGGGGCAATATTTGATTTTGATAACATCTGAATTCTTTAAGATGGCATAGATGTTCTAAAAATCATGTTAGAATTTAGTTTTAAGGGGGGGGGTGCTTGGGAACCCATATAATCCTGCTAGACTACAGCATCATATTCCTTCTGTACGGTCTGGTCCATTTTGGTTATACTAACCCCTCTGTGTGTGTGTGTGTTCCATTTTGGTTAGATTAAAGGGGCATTTCGTGATCCACAACCTCGTCCCCCGACTTACCTAAAAAAAGTTGAGATTTTAATATCATCTAAATCGTTAGCCTATAGTAATCCTGTACCTAATCTCACTTTCAAATTCAGTCGTATCTGTAAGAAATTCGCAATTTTGTATTTTCTGTCCGTAAACGGACAGAAATTACAACACAGTGGCCTGCGAGACCGTGGGAAACAAGCAATTACGCATAACAACCGCAAGCTCGGAATCAAGTAAATTTTTGCGAATAAGCTTTTCTCAAGGATATCTAGTTAACCATATTAGGCTGGGAAATATATGATATGACCTGGACAAAATTGCAATAGAATTTTTTTCACCACAATGCATTTCTATAAGGTCTCCAGAATGACATACTAAAAGTAAAAAAAAAATCCAAGTGGTGGAAGTACGCCTAATTTGCATAAATCCAAAATGGCCGACAATTCCTATGTTTTTTACATTCATTTTGTTGTATAGCTAGCCCTAAATTGCTGTTGCAGCCCATAAAATGAATATTTTACATTAAATAAGTATATTATGATTTATACGTTATCTAACTTGATTGCTTTAAGCATAACTAATTTGCATAAATTCAAAATGGCCGCCAATTTTCAGATTTTTATTAATTTTTGCTGTATTTCTTCTCCTAGATAGCTTTGCAGTACATAAATTTACATCTCATAAGTGTATTCTACTTCACATGTTATAGAGAGAAGCTAGTCCTTACTTGTATAAAACCCAAATGGCTGGGTATTTTATTAATCTTTCTCTGGAGACGGCCAGCGCACACAAGTTTTGAAAAAAAAAAACCCATATGCGCTTGGCGCCCGGATTCGAACCGGAGACCTCCGATTTATGCTGACGGCGCTCTAAACCAAACGGAGCACAAGGACTGGTTGATAAAAGAGCGATAGTATTCATCTATAGGGTTAGGTTCGAAAGGTGTCCATAGCTTTCTAGCGGTAGCATCGTGCACGGTATAGTTATTACAATTATATTGTTTTGAATTGCTTAACTACTTTTATTTTCTCAGGGAGGACAAGGATGGGTATTTTATTAATTCTTTCCCTGGGGACGGCCAGCGCACACAAGTGTTGAAAAAATACCATAACGCTCGTGCTGATAAGGAAGAGATAAATGTTACAAACTTACAAACATATCACGGGTCGAGTCCCATGTCTTAACCATTCACCTATAATGAGATCACCGAAGCAATCAGTTTTCAAGAATGGAAAGCTCCTGGCAATGAAGGCATCCATACAGTATTCTGGAAGCATATGGCACCTGAAGCTGTGCCATAGCTCCATTTTTCTCTACTTCTATAGGATCATCAACAATTCCTTCAAGATGGATGACTTCAAAGGTCAGTGCAATCCTGAAGCCCAAGAAACCAGCAAGTGAGCCCAAGAGTTACGGACCCATCTCACTGCTATCTCACACGTATAAGCTACTTGGGAGACTGATACTCAGTAGGATCAATGATTATACGGTCAAGGCAAATCTACTATACCAATTGCCCAAATTGGCTTTCAAAGAGGTAAATCAACAACAGATCAGATAGCAAGACTTGCCAATGATATCGAGACACCTTCAAGAAGAAGCAGAAGCCTATGATACAGTCTGACATGGAGGTCTCTACCTTAGCTACTCAAAATCTTCCTGAAGTCAAGCTTGTCAAGTTCATTATACTGCTCATCCCGGATCTTTCGTCCTCGGGACATCAAATGGGCAATGCCATAGAAAGCCAAAACTTCGGAATGGTGTCCCACAAGGTTATGTCCTGGCAACCAGTCTCTTCAGCATTTATGTCTCAGATATGCCGAAGGGAGTTTCTGTACAGTACTCCTACGCAGACGATACGGTACTTGGAATAGCTGCTACTTCAAAGACCATATCATTGTAAGCCAATTTTTCCACCGATGGCACTTGAAACTCAGCAAACCCAAGACTGTCGGCTCTGTTTTCCACCTTGCAAACCACTGCGCTAAAATAGAAATTAACATCACTCTAGATGGAGAAAAACTGTCAAGCGATCCAACACCAAAGAACCTTGTCGTCATAATTGACCGCAGCCTTGCTTTCCATCAACACACCAAGACAGTCGCTGCCAAGACTCAGTCTCGTGTCAACCTCCTCAGAAGGCTCGCAGGGGCTGGATGGGGTGCATCCTTTGACACTTTACACACATCAACTGTTGCTTGGCATACTCAACTGATGAATATGCCGCACCAGTATGGGGTCACAGTGTACATTCACACAAGATTGATGTCATTCTGAATGATGTAATGAGACTTGTAGCTACTTGTCAGCGGTTGCCTTTTGGCGAAGCCTGTAGAATCTTTCAGACGAACAAGCTCGCCAAGAAGTGTGACGAACCTGGTAACATATTCTTTCTACCAACACTATTTAAGGATCAGAGAATTCCACGGAATTACTTTGCTACCCAATCCATGACACTGCAGTCGCGGCATCCCTATGGATCATCTTGGATCAACGCCAGATGGTCTGAGCAATGGTCGTCTTCTACCTTGAACCTAAAGCAGTTTGTTGACAGCCTATCTAGCACGCCCAAAGGTTGTGACCTTGATAGGAAAGCAAGGGTCAACCTCAACGGACTCAGAGAACCGCACACAATTAGCCACGTCATTGATGACTGTGCTGTGAGGTCTTAAAGGCTGACTCAGAGATTTTTTAAATATAATTGTTTGTATAATTATTAAAAATAGTCAACTAGAACTAAAGATAGTCAGCTAAAATGCCAAATTCCAAAGTTTGAGATAAATCGGATTTTTCATTTCCATGCAGTAAACATTTATGTGTAGTAGACTGTGTATAACAAAAATTCCGGATCCGGAAATTTATAACAAAGTTGTGATTTTCTATATGAAGGACTTCGATCTGAGCTTAGGTATTTCACACAGTGATTAGTATATGGACAAGCATTGTGTATATGCGAAAAACCTGGATTCTTGATGGTAGTTTGGTATATCGCCGAAGGAAAAGCTTTTCGATTGAAAACTAATTCTCGATGAAGAAATTGGAATCTCGATTGAAGATCCTGGTTTACCATTTGAAAAACTTGGATTCTCAGTCAATAAATCTGGATTCTCGATGAAAACTTGGTGTATCTTGGTGTATTGAAAAAGTTGGATTCTTCTCTTGGCGAGAAATGGAAACTAGGTACTAGTATATCGGCGATAATCCAGAATTTGCAATTGAAAATCCAAGGTTTTACCATTAAAAAACTGGTTTATCAATTGAAAACCTGTTTTTTTTCAACCAATATACTATGTTTTCAATGAGAATCAAACGTGTTCAATCGAGAATCCAAGATTTTTGAACGAAAAACCTGTATTCTCTTCAAACTTAAATTTTTTTTTCAATTTTTTAACATTTAGGTTTGTATGACATGTGCTTGGTAATGATATTGGAGAACAACTTTTATTTTGTATTGATGCCCCAAAGGGCCAGGAAAACATATTCAAATATTCAACTATTGATTATCATGAAGGTAATAAGTATATTAAATTATAGATACAAAGATACAATTTTACGACCACGCGTGTGTGTGGGGTGTAAGATGGAGGTGGGGTTGCTCTAAGCATTATATAGCCGTGATAGTGAAAACAAATCTAAATGTGTTTTTGGTCCTGTAAGTGCAATAATAGATGTATATAACCGATTCAAAGTTTGACATCTTGCTTCAAATTGTAGAATTGGCAGCCATTTTGGATTTATGCATTTAGGCATTTAGGTATACTTCTACCAAGCATGTATTGTGTCTGTATAAGACAAATAAAATAAAATAAAATAAAATAAAGTCATAAATGTAATAAATTTAGGCATTTTAGGTGGCAAAATAATATATTAGATAAGCAATATAACACAATCAGTGTAAAAATCTTAGAATTGGTGCCTTTTTAGATTTATGCAAATTAAGTACACTTCTGTCAAGAATGAATGGTGTCTGTTTAAAATATACAATATAATATATTCATAAATATTCCAAATTTAGGCATTATAGGTGCCAAAATATTATTTGAGATAAGTAATACAACAAACTCCTTGTAAAAATCCTAGGATTGTCGGCCATTTTGGATTTATGCAAATTAGTCATATTTCCACCACTTGGATTTTTCTGGACTCTTAGTATGGCATTCTGGGACCTTATAGAAATGCATTGTGGTGAAAGAAATTCTATTGCAATTTTTTCCAGCTTCACCTAGAATTTAAGTTATTTTTCTCAGCCTATATATGCATGAAACAGAAAGTGCTGGAATCACGAATTGCACCTTTAACTTGTTTTGGTTGACTAAAAAGGTGAACTTCTACCAGATCTTATAAGGCACAAGGTCTAAATTTGACGATTATCATGTTTTGAGGAGTCCAAGTGTTGAAAATATCGGATCCAAAACATGATAATCATAAAATCGGATGATTTATGCCCAAAATTTATTGCTCTCACTATGAGTTTTAAAATATTTTTGCAACTCCTAGCTCGACCAATAAATTTGGGCTCAATCGATCCAATTTTATATGAAACTTGGTATGTGGGTAGTGGTGCATGCACGGTAATACCCGCTGTGGCATCATTATTTGTGCATATTAATTAGCTTATTTGCCTATTTGCTCTGATTGGCTCCCGGGATTGGCTCATTACTAAAAAGGTGAACTTCTACCAGATTTCAATGTCCAAATTTGCCGAAACCTGGTTTGTGGGTAGTGGTGCATGCAAGTAATATTCATGCACTGTGTCATCACTAGTTTTAACTTGCAGTATTTTTTTATTTTGCTGTCATCCAGTGACCCTATTTGCAAATAATCTTCAACCGATTTTCAGAAAATCACTCATCTAAGGACCCTGTTTTAGACAAAATTTCTCTCAAAATTGTCAGATTTCTCTAATAAGGTTTGAAATTTTCTAGTAGATTTATTGAATTTTTTGTCTGCAAAATACTAATAATTTGAGTGTTCTGCGTGGTGATTTGGTCAAAGTTTTACTATTTTTCACTGATTGTCCACCCTCGTTTTGGTTTTCTCACTGAAGGACCTCTTAAAATCTCTCACTGAATGACCCTAGTTTTGAGTTGCTGGACGATCATCCCCGCACTCCCGAATTTGAAGCCCTATGATCCAAAAGCATCAGCGAGCACAAAGAGGGCAATGATGATATTTTTATAACTTTCCGTTTGACGTTTGAAAAAAAAATTGGTTTTCTTGCCGTGCCTCCTGACATCTTCAGATCATTTCAGGTTTTAATGAATACGTATAATTGGTTATATTGTTAAATGAATTTATTAAGTATAACCCGCCACTAATTGCAAAACAATTTCTTTGGTAAGACGAAAGATATTTTTTCACTTTTCCCAAAAGATGAAATTAGTATCTCTAACACAAATGAGCGCATTTTCACTTTAAAGGTGCAACGAGAGATTTTGGGGCACCCATATATTGTGTCATATATAGTGATTTCATATAGATAAGACCCCCAATAGATTTCTTACCTAATTGTCTTTGGTTACAGAAATGCCTTGAAAGTGAAAAACAAAATGCGATTTTCATTCCCTTAATTTACATATAAAACATAGGCTGAATTTTGTATTTGCTCCTATACGAAATTAGAAATTGCACAATTTTTGTACCAAAGAAATATTTTTCAGCTTAATCCTTTCACATGGGGATATTTCAGATAGAAAGCTTAACATTAGTGCAAAAAATTAGATTTTTCACATTTTAGGGACACCTGTTATGTGAAAACTCTCGTTGCACCTTTAATTAGTCCGTTTTACATGATTCAAAATTCTTAAAAAAAGGTTACAGTATGGTTAAGTTGAGTATTAACCCTTGTTTACGGAAAGAGGGGGTGGCATACTTCAATTTTTTGCGCCCTGTTAAAACCACCTTTCCTAAAATTATTTAACATAATTGTCAATTGACATTTTACGCTCCTTTTCATGGAAAAACAAACACCCACTGGGTATAGGTATAAGGTATAGAAGTGATCCCAAAGGGATGGATGTGGTGTGGAGAGGGTGGCACCTACCCCCACCTTCATGAGAGAAGTACCAACACGACTTGTACGACGCATAAATGTCACCGACACTTGATTTGGTACCAATGGATATGGTCCTCCTCTTTCCATTGATATTCAAATAAGTACCTAACATTACGCGAGAATGACGTCATAGAGTTCGCATGTCAGCAAAACTGTCACAGTGTAGAATAGGGGAAAATTCAATTTTTCACAACAAAAGTTAGGAACATCCGATTTTCGTGCGGTTTTTGGCTCAGTGCCATAATATTGTTTTGAGTTAGTAAAATTGCAAAATATAAATTTTCAATCTTATATCCAGTATTTTCATACCTTCCTTGACTTACGACATCATAGTGACGTCACAATGGACACGTTTGTACTTATTTTGATAACACTGGAAAGTAGAATCTCTAAGCTATCCTGTGGTACCAAATGTATAGGAATCGGATGTTCAATGAGGAAAGTCGAAAGCGTTGTGGTAACCCCCCCCCTCTTCGGGTGTGTTGTTAACCCAATATCGTTGATTATGGAGAAAAATATTTAAAAACAAATTGTGGGTATCGAGGGGTGCTAATTATTCTGGGACACCCTGTACTTATCGAAGATAGCGCATTGAATCTTTGAAATAGGGGTTTTGTTGGACTCAAATATTTGCTATTTGAAATACGTAACTTGCAGTATTCTTTATAATACTCAGATATATGTTTGTTCTTATATGTTTGTTCTAATAACCCATAATTTAGATAAATTAAGGCTAATGAACATTATAATGTGTACATTGCATTTGTGGGCGGACTCAGAGATTTTCCGAGGAAGCCGCCTTCAATTTTCTAACAAATTGGACCAGTTTCCAGTGAGGGTGGTATATTATAATAAAAGTGAAAGAGTATAACTTGATCATCGCTGAGAGTATTACAAAATTTTGAAATTCGATTCTGTGTAGAAACTAGGCCCTCGACTTCCGGCCCTGGTCGAAAGCGGCTATGAGGCGTACACGTCGGCTCAAATAGTGATGGCGCTGTTCATATGCACTTTTCTTAAAATCTATACTAATATTATATCACAAATTGCAACTTCTTTGAAAGTTGCAGTTATGATCTATAGGGAAATCGATTCAAAACATTCAAAATATTGTCACGCGGGGTGCAAATCAGAGAGCGCGATGTGGTATTTTACATGTATTTCAATGGAGCGTTTATTTAGTGGTGTGCGCCCTTAAGGGATATAGGTTGAGTAAAATAACTGGACCCTGTGTCCGCCACTTTGCATTTTAAATAACATATATTTAATATAATTACCTTTACATTTTTGCAAAGATAATTCACATCGGTTAGGTGTAGATTGAGTTATTCGTTTGAATCAAGTAATCCATTTTGCGCTCTGTCCATGGATTCACATTAAAATGAACTTCAGCGAAACAAATCAATGTCCAAAGGAAGTCGGGCTATTTTTTAATGCAGAATAAATGTGACGATATTTAACCCCACAAAATTCAGTCACAATTTACCATCATTGCCCTCTAAACCTTTCTGCGCCCTCAAAAACAAAAGTGTTGCAAATTAAATTTCTTACTCATTGTCTATTATATTCAATATGTCTTTACCTCGCGGAATTTTTCCAGACGAACTACAGGTAGCAAAGGTTGTCCCTATATACAAGAAAGAAAATCCTGAAATATTCGGGAACTATAGACCAGTTTCTGTTTTTCCGTATATTTCAAAGATTCTTGAACGCATTGTGTATAATCGAAGTTATGATTTTTTATCTAAGAATTATCTATTGTATAAGAAACAGTATGGCTTCCGCACAAATCATTCCACTTATATGGCTGTGATTGATTTTATTAATGATGTTAGTAAGGCCATTGATGGGTACGAACACAGTAGGCATCTTTTATGGATTTATCAAAAGCATTTGACACCATAGATCACGACATATTATTAGCAAAACTTTATCACTATGGATTTAGGGGTATCTCTCAGAAGTGGTTTAAAATTTATCTTACAAATCGGAAGCAATTTGTTTCATATAATACACTTAAATCTGAAGGTGTAAATACACAATGTGGTGTACCTCAAGGATCCATACTTGGACCACTTCTTTTTATATTATATGAATGACATTTGTCATAGATGTCAATTACTAAAAAAGATATTATTTGCAGATGATACAACTTGTTTCTATTCACATAAGGATGTTGACGTTGAAACATTATGTTCAACAGTTAATATCGAACTAAAGAGGTGTGTAACTGGTTAAAGGCAAATAAGCTATCGTTAAATGCAAAAAAGACAAATCTAAGAAATATTGTTACTCTTTTCAACTTGTGATTTAATCCATAATTTAATATCAAATATGTATCTAAAATTTACCTCTGATTTAGCCTATTGTATTATCATATGCCATTACTACGATGTCACTGATATGTTAGAAATATTGTATAACGTATAATGTATTAATTAATTGTATAATTTACATAATTGTACATGTTCTTATTAGAACTTTGTTTCGCTAGCTGTATGTTTGTTCTTGTTTGTCTTATTTGTTTTGTTTCTTAATATATTACTATTAAGGGGGTTCAACTTTTTCATGCTTGTGGGTTTTGTTGTACCTCCCCCATCATCTTGTTATGATGTGTTTTGTATGTATTTTTATATGATGGAAATAAACTTGAATATAATTGAATTGAAAATAATTTGAAAATAAAGTAACTTGATACATGTATCAGTTCTGGAGGAGTTTAATGAATCATACCCAATGAAGGAACAGACATCGGTGACAAACTGACAACCTTTTGAGGTTTAAAGTATTGTCTATATTTGAAGACAAAAATATGCGGCATCTTAAAAAAAGTATTTCAATAAATCTTACCATTATCACTGGCTTTTATACCATTAAGATACCACTTAATTTGACATAAACAGAAACATACTCATATCATTGCATTTTGCCCATTAATTTTGCTTATGGGAAGTTGGTGTGTTGGTGGTACATCGAAGTGCACAAGGAGGGTTGAATAGCAGAAAATAAGATTATTACTTTGGCATGTTGATGTTCATAAGCCCTAAAATAGCGTCATATATTCACAAGTGGGTGTCAATTTCCATTAAATGTTCTTTAAAAAAACATTTCTCTCTACCATCTACCTTGAAACCGGAATAGTTCAACTTCCCTATCACAATAGTACAGTACTTTTAACCATTTCGAGAACAAGAAGACGAGTAGCATTTGTCGACCTTTAAACAAAGAGGAAATGGGACTTCATCACGCGCAGTCGTATTATGGGATGTTTTTCTAATACAATTTACCTCGGAATTATTTAAGCAATTTGCTCAACCGGTTGTGGGGGGTTTTTGAGGGGCTATGTATACAAAACATGACGCGCGATTAATTTTTATTTTCCACAATAAGACGAGTGGTGTGGCGTGGCTATGTATTTCATTTCACTTGCCAATAAAGTGAGCTTGGGATTTAAGTTTGTCAGCAAAAAAACGTCAGGACTTGGAGAGCACACAAACAATGGCGTTGCCCTTGTGGACTACTCAACTCTTAGCCGTTTTTATATGCGGGTCCTTTACTTTTCAACTTAGTAGATCTGCAAGTATTTCAAATCAAGAAGGAACGTTTCTCAATCAAAACGTAAGTTAATTTTTATTGCTGCTGTTTGTGGTTTACTTTATTTTTACTTTATTTTGTTTTTTGCCACAGAAACTTTTTCTGTGTTTAATTAGAGGTGAGAATGAAGAAATTAGCAAAGTGACATTTATCGGAAAAAAATCCTTTTTCACTACTCAATCAAGAATATATTTTCTTCTCAAATTAAATAAAAAAATCTTTGAAATCTAAAACAATAAATAAATCTTTAAAAAATAATTGTAAAATAAAATCTCAGAGACTGATTTTTATAAAGTAAAAATTCATGACGGAAGAAATTTGAAAAAATAAGATGTAAATTATAATGATATCAGGTAGAAATGATAATCCCGGAAATGGAATATGTTTTCCTTTAAAATCTTAATCTGACTACACACAATCTCCTTACCTCTTTTTTTTTAAATGCTTTGAAGACAAAGAGAATGGACTCAGAGATTTCGAAATATATTTTTATGTAATTATCAACTAGAACTAACGATAGCAGGGGTGTCAATTCTTCCATTATCGTCCATGCGGCGACTGGAGGAGGGAAGGGAATGGGAAATAGGTTTTGTCTCTCTATGGTCCAATCGGGGGAAGATTAGCTTAGTGATTGGAACCAATGTTAAAATTTTGGGATGAATTGGGATAAATGTGGCAAGGAGTGGAACGATTCTGATTTTCTGGAAAAAAAAGACACCCCTGAAAGATAGTCATCTAAAATGCACAATTCCAAATTTTGAGATGAATTTTTATTTTGATGTAATAAACATTTATGTATAGTATTACATCCCATAGGATACTATACTGGATAAGGGCGAAAATTCCGAATCCTGAATTTTATCACAACGTTGTGGCTTTCTACATGAAGGACATTGACTTGAGAGCTTAGCAACTTCCACACAGTGATAATTGTGGACAATCATTGTGAAAATGCGAAAAAACGCGATTTGTTAGAAAATTGAGAGCACCATCCTCCAGAAATCTCTGATCATCCTTTAAACGACGCAACATCTTTAATGAAATGACGAAAAAAAATTCACTCTTTATGGATTGCCTAAATTGATCACACCTTTGGAGTGAAATTGCACTCTTCCAAAAGCGACTTTCAATCCATGAAGAGGGAAATTCACTCATAAACGAGTGAACTGTCACTTCATTGGGGGGAGTGAAGTCTTTCAATGTTGTGAGATTCAAAATTCCAATCTCATTAAGGTGATCACTATAAGCAATTTGAAAGAGTGAAATTTTACACTCTTTACATTATATGGACGAAACTGTTGTAGTTTTTAAACAATCGGATGAATAATGACCGACTGCCTTAACGTGCATTGTTTTTTATCTAATTGACTGATGAATTAAGAAGAGGGATACTGATATGAGAAAGAGGGTGAACGGAAGAGAGATTCACTCTATAATCAGCAAAATGAATGTCGCCTTGAACACTGGATAAAAAGTAATTTATTCAATAAGTGTGAGATAATGTGAGAGAACCTTAATACAATGCGGCACGATATGAAGCGCTGAGAAAGATGTCAGAGAAAATAAAAAAAAAAAAAAAAACTTTCCTTCATGTAAATTCTGCGCGAAATAACCAATATAAACATGTATAGAGTTGATTGGGGTTTATGGCCTTCATTCCGTACAGGCTTAATTGATTTCTTTCATCCAAGTCTTACACCAAGGATAGACAACAAAAATGACCAATGTTTTGTCGCAAACAGATGTTGGACCTAGAGAATAAACACCACCTAGGAAATCTAAGCAAGCGGAAAGAGTTTTTATGACTCTCTAAAAATAACTTATTAAGAAGAAAATTCTATTTAGCAGCCATAAACCACCACGTGCTTCCCAGAAAGAAAGTTATTCTAAATATAAGTGTAACAGACAGTGCCAAAGTACGGTCTCTAAATGGTACATGGTTACATTGAAATTAATTTCATTCAATATGTGGGTATTCTGTGCATGTAAGAAATCCCAGAAACATAATTTTGTAACTTTTGCTCCCCATTGCTCCAAAGTCCAAAGGTTTCCTACCTTTTAGTTTAGGTCAAATTGCCTGAATTTGCAGAATAAAGTACTCTGGAAAAAGTATGACAAATTCCATCTATATTTGAAAGAGCCTGTTAAACTCTCTGTAATGGAGAGCAATGGTGAAGAGTTCATCATGAAATGTTTAAATTGATGTGAGGAAATAGCCGTGCTTTTGTAGCAGCAATACATTTGGGAGGAATTGATATTACAATTGTTATTTGTAGCTGATATTATAGTGCATACGCACACCCGGTTCTTTATGTTTTCCCTTTCCTGAATTTAACAGCATTTTTATTTTTTTTTTATAAAACCATTTCATCAAATTTAGATTTGAATGATAGACTTAATCGTTTGAATAACGTGTTCCCTAATAAAGCGTTGTTAAAATTATTCATGTTTTTACAGAGATGTATTGGCAAATGCATCATTTTAAAAGTTCCAGTTTTAATGTTTAGATATTGTTTTCTTGTCCAGTTCATCTCACTGGCTCTACAAGTTACTTTTATTTTTAAAAAGAATGTATAGGATTATTTACACTTGGTGTTTCAATATGTTTGCAATACAATAAAATACACATTCTATACCCCTTAAATTCCTATGAATGCCATTTTTGCCACTTTTCAAAAATCACGAAGCGGACCCCTGCCGTGTGTTTGTGGGAAATTGCTCCTAGATAAACAAGACAAATAACGGCTACCTCCCTTTTGCGGTGATGGTCGTTATTTCCCTAGAGACGTAAGGGGTACATCTATATGACCTCAAAACTTTTCTTACAGTGCTCTGATTAGCTTAGTTCATCATATAATCCAAGTTAAAATGGGCCACTTTCTGCGATTTTTCACGTCTTTGAACTCTTTTGACAATATCGATTCAAAGGAAGTTTCAAGACTGACATAAATCCCAGCATTAAATTATTAAGCCAATATATCAGAGTTTTAAGTTAGAACAATGTTTTCATGAATAAAAAACCAATTGATTTCACTTCTGGAATTCGATTCAGCACAATCAATGATAAAATGCAGTGAGTTGGTAATCTTTCGAAATCGGATTCCTGTACGAAGTATGTGAAACGCATTTTGATTGCTTGTTTGATCTGTCATAACATTTAAAATAATGCCAAAAATGATTTATTTAAATATTTGAGTAAATAGTAATGCAGCGATATGTCTACCAATCACAAAAATGCCAATTAGCCATGCATTATTTATGTTTTTAGAAAATTGTCTATTTAATCATGTATTGTTTTAACACTTAAGTGACCAAGGGGGGGGGGGGGGGTCCTAGGGACCCCAAAAATTGTTTTCGCCCTGGACCGCTACGCGTGCGATTTTTGCCGCCGAAATTTTTTGTAATTGTCTGACTTTTAAATGCGACTCTTTTCTCCAAAATAATTAAAATCGGCCAAGCCGTTAATGAGATTATTAGTGGTGGGCTCCCATGGACCCCCCCTTGGGTACTAACACGGAAGTATTTGAGAATATTTTTAAAAATAAGAATAAGAACCGAGAACCAAAGCAAATTTTTTTTGATGATATAAGTTCACACATAATGTAAGTAAACATATTAGTAACATTAAAAATAATTAACCATTATGGCCTGAAACAAAGATTTCATCATGTACGTTGCCAAACCGTTACGTACAAACTCTATGGGAAAATGACGCGTAATTTGCAACACCCGTAAAAAATTACAGGATTCCCTAACAATGCTGTGTTGTGGTAAATATAAGTAATTTGGGTCTTCTAGAATAGATATCACATAAAATAAGTTTTTAAAATGTTTGTATGTATAGCACAAGGCTCATTGAATTTTCCGTCTTTTTTGCCATTTTCGCGTTTTTGAAACAATGTTTTGCCCCTAATTTTGCACAAAATAACAAATCTCATTTTTTTTGCTGATTTGGGGTTGTCTTATGACCCTTCACTGTGGTATAAATTTCATGCTAAAATTCCCTCGGGAAAGTGGGTCCCCCCCCCCCCCCGTGGGGCACCAACGGGAGTTGAAAAACCCCTTGGTAACTTAAGTGTAAGTTTGGAAGATTGTCTATAACTGTAATTTCATTTTGTGATGAGACCCACGCGTCATGTACGCATGCATTGAGGAAGGGGCAGAGGTTGCCTACTTAAATGTCCTCTTATGGTTTGGTATTGATGTTAAATCTTCCAGTTTGAGGTCACAATGGTGGGCACAATTGTTGAATCGCACACCTTTAGTCCCTATTCATGGATATATCATGAATTCTGCCGTCCCTATATGGAGAGCCCCACCAGCCATCGTCGATTGTGTTCTTCATGTGGGCAAGATCACCCTAACATATTAACGTGAAAGATGGGACACTATCATACTCATAGAGACTACTCAGTTTCTTTATACCGGTGTGAAAGTAGATATAGTCAGCCGGGGAGCCAAACGGAATTAAGCGTTCTTCTTTTATCGTATCCAAAAACACAGTAGTTCTCAAATATTAATCCAGCCAGAGATGGATTACCCAGTGTCTGACGCGTCACTAATTTCTGCAAGGTCCTTCTCTGGCATTGTTGCTTCAAAACAGCTGGGCAGGACCAAGAGATGTTCCATTGTCGCTGGTTCATGGTGGGTTCTACACCACAGGTAGTGTTCCTGATCTGCTTCCAGGTAGACCCACTTCTTCAAGGATACCTTAGATCGGTCGATTACGGTTCTCAATCTTGAGACCTCGCCATCAGCCCATGAGGAGCCGTTCCAGGTGGAAGATGATCCACAGGTCATAAGCAATAGGACAAAGCGTGACACTAATATTGCGTGAAGAGTCATGAATAGAACGCCCTATTCTGTACCGTTATAGGTGGGCTAGAAGTCCGGCGGGCTATATAAAACTTTCTACACCGGGACTTTACTTCACAGACTGAATCTGAATGCCCTTGCTATAGACCGTTTAGGTAATCATGCTGTCCTCAGTTTTACGGCTTAAAAGCGGGATCACTGCGTTTTATTTCACTGAGCACAAAGGCGCATAGTGATACCCAAATAGCTTGTAAAGCCACACCGTAATGGTAATGATTCGTACTATCAGATTGAGTCATTTTCTAGAGGTATTACACTTATTATAGAAATACTAAATGGCATAGAGGGAGAAACGACAACTATATTTTTCCAAAAAACTGCCTGCAGGCTTACACCCCCACTCATACACCTAAATCAATTCTTGGTGCAATAGTTTGCATGGCATCTAGAAAAACTGCTTTAAACTGCTAAGTCTTACTGTTGTAAGAAACTGATTGTTATTTCATGATGACCACGGTAGACTGGTATAGTTTCTCACAATTAACTTGCATTTAGACAGCAAATATGATGCAATTTTTCGATTGGCCCACTATCTGCCGTACCGACTATAGATGATCTCATGATGGGCATTTCATGTACTCTGCGTTTATCTGAGAGAATAAACCTAAACACCCACAACTTACGTTTTCTGGTCACCATATGATAAAAGGGAATTTAGTTTGTACATTGGGATGAGGTGGGCGTACCGCCGAGGAAAATGACTGTTTCCATGTACAAACCATGTAATATTTTATTTTATTACACCTAACTGGATTTTAACCCTTGGGATAAGTTTGTAGGGAAAAATGAGCAGTAAAATACCAATAGGTATACTGAATTTATTTTCTATCCAAAGATATTTCTACATTAAGCCATGAATATCTAAAGTTTATAAAAAAAATATGATTATTGTATGTTGATTGAACAATATGATGATGTTAGAGTGTTGCCATTGAAAAATGTGTTGCATATGTTTGAGATATACGTGACTAAACAACATGTGCAAGGATTGCAGAGGACTGTAAAACGTATACTGTCTAATACAGTTACAGGTAGAAAAAAACCTAATTCTGTATCATTTATGGGTATGTTATTTTAAAAAACAGTGTTTACTGGGTTATTCCCCTAGAAGGTACTCACCTCTCGGTGTTAGCGGGAATTTTTGCCCTATTTAACCATAAATTTAATAATATCCATTTGAGATAAACGAACTGCAATGCTCATGGTACAGGCACGTCATAAAGTGTACATTTATATCTAACAGTTACTGAAAACTTTATCACAGTTTTTGCCGGAGGTTATTCCTAATCCAATTTACTTCGGAATTGATAGGGTGTAATTTAAGGGTAAATTACACATTGGGTGTAATTTCAGGGTAAAACACATACAGTTTGGTTTCGGTCATTAGGGTATTTTTACTTAAAGAGGTGCTTCAAAAGAGCTAGAGTTTTAGGGCGAGTATCTTACTCCAAATTTTGGGTAATTGGTAGTTACTTAAGGCGTGTTAGCGTGGAGTAGCTTTACTCCACATTGGTTCGGTCATTAGGTATTTACTTTAATGGGTGCTTAATTTGTATATTGCTGTGGAAGATTTGAGATGAGTTACGAGGTTTATGAACTCTAAAGCTAGTTTAAACTTATTTTTCTAGTTGCCTCGGTGTATATGGGTGTAGCCAATGGGTGACTGAAATAAAGTGGTTACCTACGCTTGGCAGACATGCTCCACAACCTCGTATAGGGTTGTTCATATTCTTCTATATGGGGGGGCAATGTATGATATATGGGGTATGGCATTATGAAAGTAATGATGACCCATGGTATCTGTTTAATTGATTATGAATAGCCATAATCGCCTTCATTGAGCTTCAAAAAAGGACTTTAAATGTTCACATAAAACTCAACCAATTAATCCTGATGTGTAAATGAAAAGGGTTTCAACACTGCTACTGTAATCAAGGTATAGATACAGGCTATGCCAATAAGGGAGGACTAAACTCTAGCAATATTGTAAACAAGGGAGATTTGTTTTTGTTGTGCAACAGGTGAAATTGGTGCTTGGATTGTCATTATCTGTTGGCAGCAGATTGGTATAAATAGATTTATTTATTAATCCGTAGTTGAAATAATCAAGAAACTGTAACATTATGTTTACAAAAGTCATATGATCATTGTACATGTACATTCTCACAAACACCAAGTTCCTGTGTGTAAATCCCATAGGAATGGGAGAAAAAGGGGTGTGCCTACAAAACTGCCATTATCTGGCTTATTGTTCAGTCGATTTTTTCATTTTTCAAACATATGAAAGTAATTAGATGTGTTTTACAAAAAACAACAAACACAAATCTATGATTTGTGACTGCATTAATGTCAACATATCTTTGAGGTTGCAAAAATTTTTTTTGATTCACGTAAGTATTCCCAATCGTTCAGTGACCTCTAATGTGATACCATAGACTTTATATTGGGATTGTTTTTGTAAAAGGTCGCTCGTTCCTTTCGAAAACAATAAAAATAATATCCACATTTATATAGCCAAGGCGAAAATATTAGTGTAATCAGTCAAAAACCAGCAGTGCACGAAGATAATACTACATAAGATTTGCGGTTAGTCTGGTGAAGTTTTGTTATGATTCCAAAAAAGGAGATTGGTTTAGATAGAACAGGAGCAGAATTATCATAGGGTCCTATTCAGGAGTTCGTTAATGCCGACTACATCTAAGGTTGACACCTTTAGCAGTTAGTTGGACCCTCTACATCATGCAGGTAGTTGGGTCTAAAATTGTGGTGTCACTTCTTCAATAAGGGCCAGTGTAAGGTTACACAGGGGTCAAATTTAAACAACTCCAAACAGTTGAAAACATCTTTAATAGTGGCCGTTAGTCAGAAGACTTCCAAAAATGTATAGTTGGCACCACTTACGACTATGGTTTTGGAGTAATAGTAGTAAAATGACTAAAACTGTAAAAAAAGGTCAAACCTCAATTTGACAGGGGTCAAATTGAAAGTTCTCTGATTTGTTAAATGCTTGCAAATTATGCCTGGGTGAGGAATGAGGAATCCCATAACGTATAGTTTATTATGTTAAGGTGACTTATCGAGATATAAAGGTCAAAGAAGATCAAAACCAATTGGATTACGTTGCCCCACGACCTATTTTGTCACATTACAACATGCTATCTATGAATTGCAGATGGTACAAACATTCCTATTTGACACATTAAGCTGCTAGATGGAACATTTTGTTTCATTTTTTTACCAAAATTCAAGCAACTTCTGTTTTGACCCCTGTACAATGGAAAAATTTACCTTTTGGCACTTTTAGGCCTTTTTACCCATAAAACTCTAAAACAAGGGTCATAGATGGTTTACAAACTATACATTTTTGGAAAAAATTTATGATAAGACGGACAATATGGCATACATTCAAAAATGATTGGAGCAATTTAAAAGTTTGACCCCTGTTGTAACCTTAATTGGTCCTTATGAACACGTGACACCATAAATTGACACCACTAACTACCTACCTGACATTGATATAGAGGGTCCATGCTAACTACCAAAGGTTGTCAAAGCTGAGATGTAGTGGACATGACGATGATGTTTGCAACCCAAATTCCTTGCTCAGCCTCTAAGATAATCACCTCTTACTATCCATGTAAGCAAGTTCTCGTAACTTTTGCTAGAACACTCTACTTTTCTACCACGATTTGATAATTATATTCCTTTACGTTACGCGTTCTATTTGCAATGAATATCTCCATTTTCAAAATCACATGTCCCCCATGCCTGACACAATACAGAAATATTTTTTTTTTTGCAATTTAATTTTGAACATCCACATATAACACGTTTTTACCCATCATTTAACAAATGGGCAGCCTTGGTAGGTGGGATCAAAACAAAACTCACTGTTTCAAGGGTGTTCATTTTAATGTATATATATGTGAGGTTCTCTACGTCATTTAAAGAACGCCTTTTTAATAAAATCGTCCTATTTGAAAACTATTTTCCAATGTTTTTTTTACGTTAACACCGATAACCTACAATTGCCAATGCTTAAAGTGCACCAAATCAACCACGTTCCCCCATTCTCTCTTACACCCACGCACCCCCACTTTCACAAGTTCTCCTCGAACATAAATCATTGCAACTGTGCGCTAAATTTTCGGTCGCTTCCTGCAAATAATATGTGCACATCTGACGTGTTATTTGAATTTATCAATACTCCAAAAGTACAAGATCATGTAATCTACTTCATCACCAAATGCAATAACAACAACTCTTTGGTGATAGAAATGTTTTTTGTTGTCGATATTAAACCTTTCTTTCCATAACCACGCGTCTTAATACAGCCTTTTTTTGTAACACGGTTTACCACCCCTCCTCGAGAATTTGTTATAAAGCAAACCCGATGCTTAGGATTTTATTGACCAATGTTTAGCTATGGTCCTCCTCTTTCCTTGATACCAAAATAAGTACCAACATACCTTTAGTATAGCGTCACAATGACGTCATCAAGTCCGCGATCGGCAAAATGGGCATTTTCGACCGAAAAAAGGCGAAAATCCAATTGCGCTAAAAATCGCAGGAATATCGGGATTTCATGCGGTTTTCGCTCTAAATGATGGCATTTGGCTAGTTTTACATAAAATAGAGTTTTAGAGCCATTACATGTGCATAATAATTGCAAAAAATCACCATTAAAAAATCCTTGGGTGGCAACCACCCCCTAGACTTCGACTGTGACGGCATACCCTAACCCGGTTGAAGGTGCTACCTAGGTGCTACCTTCACTTTTTTTCGCTAAAATGACGGGAAAGGATGAGAGAACGGTTACCTAGAAGCTTTTACGAAAGTTTAGCAATTTTAGCGCACCGGTGCGAAGTTCACTAGGGGGGATGGTAAACCCCCCCCCCCCCCCCCCCCCCCCCCCCCCATTTGTTTAAGACGATGTTATTACAGTTTTAGCAGAACTATCCTGTTTCTTGAGTGAATATGAAAAAAGCATTGATAGCATTCAGGAACCCGAACATTTTAGATGGCGACTCATAAAAGTTCTATGGTGATAGATCGGTTGCCTAGCAGCAGCATGTTTTGGGAATTAAACTCCTTTAAGTTATCAGCTTAGCTCAGTCATAAACTATTTTCAAGTCACGTCTCAAAACTTTTTATTTACACAAAATTTGGTTCCTGATATGTATCTTTGTTTATGTTGGACTAGGCTTTTTTTACACCGAAAATAAACCACAACAAAAGAAGCCTCATTGAGATTGTTGTGATTTCCATTACTTGCTCAAGCTCGATGAAGGCAATCAAATGCACAGAAAACTACTCTCCCCTCCCTCTTTCACCCACTCTCTTCCTCTCACCCTCTCCGCCCACTCTAATAATTATTATAACCCTAACGCACGTTTTTAAAAAGGGGTTTTTAATCAATGAGCCAAGCTGCATGTTGGAATATGTTGTGAAACTTTGTCAAAAACAAAAAAATGATTTGGCCAGAAAATTGCAAGCGGTTGTGTACGCGTCTGGGACTCAACATCGTACGATATGTTCATGCGTTTGGTTTCAAAGTCGTTTAAATCCCACAGATACTTTAATGATGTAATTATGACTGGTTTCTTGAAATTCAATCTAAATTAGTGAAAATGTACCCCCCAATAGATTTTCAAATTTTATATTAGTCAGTAATCACAATGCTTCTTAAGATTTTAATCTTTGAAATTAAACATTTTGAAATATTATTGTAATTGGATTGTATTGCAGAAACTTGTTTAACTTATTGCGATTTAGCTTAAAATCGCCGTAGATTAAAAATTACATTTAAGGCAAAAACGCGTTTAATATTTCTAACCATTTGCTATTTAAACAGAAGCTTAAACACCAAGAACACTGTCGTTGCTTAAAAACATGAGTGTACAACAGGCTTGTAATTTAATGATGATTTGTGTTTAATTTTTGTAGGTATGTAGTAATTTCTTTTTGTTTTTGTTTGTAATGTTATTTTGCAGTATCTTGTGTGTAATTTGTTTTGGGGTCTGATCACCTTGCTGGCTTCGATCACATTTCCTCCATTTAATTGCTCGGTATTTAATTTTTGTTTGTAAATATTTTCTTACTAGCTGCCGGATGATGTGGAATTAAAATTGAAAAAGAATTTTTGTAACAAACGCGCCCAAAGTGTATTAAGGCTTTCCATCGCGTTTAGGGTGCTACGCCAACTGGGGAGAATGATATGCCACGTTGCTTGCCGTCAAATTGGAACAGTGCAGTTAGCCGGCAGTGCACTTGACGAAAACAAACACACACTTAAAAACTTCTCACAGCAGCCGGGGCACGTCCCGCGGTGCATGGGATTACACCAACTCAGCTCATGCATGTTTCCATTTGAAACAACACGGATATTTTCTTCGGATTTCCCAAGAAAAAATGAAAAACCGTGTAGACAAATTGGTTGGTCTAAAATGGTTCCTTTATACCACCTGCAACAGTGGTTAAGCAGAAAAAAACTTCTAACGGTCACTATTTTTGTTCTAAAACCTTTATTAAACCCGGATATCAAAATTTCCACAGACGTCTACTAAAGGCTGTTGAAGAAAACGTATTTGAAACAATTTGGACAGTCTAACAATAGCTCAGCAGGACGTTGTTGGCTGCTGTGAAAACTTCTTAAAGGAAATATGTTCCTGATTTCGAATATTTGGAAAATTTGGTATGGAGGGAAAGCTTAAGTAACGTCGATAATTAATATAAATCAAAAAACATGAAAATTGTCACATGTACTTTGAGATTTTGCATGCTATTTTCCGCACAATAGCTTACTCGGAAAACGATCCGACAATCCACATCGCAGGCAAATGGTGACGTCAAAGTGATGACCATCCATAATTTACGTCGTTGTGACCTCATATCGCAGGTTGCCACTTCAATATAATTAAAACACAACGAAAAAAATAAAAAACTTAAAAAAAGCAAAAAATAAATAATTTTCAAATTTTATTATTAACATATTACAGTGTTCAGCAATAACAATTCCAGTCCCAAACAGGATGTTTTGGTCATCACTTGACGTCACGAGGGAGGAGCGCAAACATTGGGCGCTTTTGATCAATGAAGCCGTGGGAAAATCCGCCCCGTTTTCTTCGTATGTCAAAAGAAAAAAAATAAAATGCCTCATATTGTGTTAAATTTTTACACTCAAATGTATTATTTTTTCGGAATTGTGAGTTATGTACATATTATTTTAGAATGTAATAAAAACTGAGCTTGACAAAAAATCTTGACATATTTCCTTCTTTTTTAAAACTAGCTCCGTACCGAAGTTTAAATATAGGTGCATTATTTGACTTGTTTAAAATCTTTCACTAAAGGAACCCTTTATTATCTCAGATAAACGTCCGCTACCTAAAATCGGCAGAAAACCATCTTCTGGAATGCTGTCCATAAACTTACAGACGACAAGAGTAGCCCAGAGTTCAAACTATTTAGTTTTCCCAAAAAACAAATATATCCGAATCAAAATTGACGAGCAATTAAAGGCGCAACGAGAGATTCAAATAAACAGGTGTCCCGCAAAAAATGTGAAAATTCCTGAATTGGCCGGGTTGTTGTAAAGCTTTATACAAAAAATATACCCATACTGTAAGGATTAGGAGCCAATACGAATTCAGCCTATGTTTTTTTATTGAATAAAATAATAGGCATAGCTAAAAAAAAGGTAGGGTAATCTATTGAGCGTCTAATCTATTTGAATCAAACTTCACAGAAAATATGGATAACTTGAAATCTCTCGTTGCACCTTTAAATGAATCCAACACAAATCTAGTCTTAGGTCAGCTTTTTGAGGATGGTTGCTTTTGATATTTGGAATGCCATCTCAAAATCCACTGACTTATTGTGTTATAAACTCTAAAGAATCTACCCGGATCGTAGGTTAAGATGGAAGCCATCTTAAAAATCCACTGACTTGGTGTGTTATAACCTATACAGAAGCTACCAGGGTTTGAGAGGGTTTTAAGATGGACGCCATCTCAAAAGCCACTGACTTATGTATGATCAATATATGACCTGTAAGCCACTGTAACCCCCCCAAAAAAAATCTGCAACAGAAGTTTCGTCTTGGCATTTTCTGGTATACACACGGGTCCGTGTTAATAATATATCAAAAGTGCACAAATCAAAGTCCCAGAATGTTCAAACTGTGACATAAACAAAATGGCCGCCATTTTGGAAAAACCTAAATCCCTCATATATCTGGCATAAATGAGCTAAAAAAGGACAAACAGGATGTCATTTCCTACTAACTCTAGCATAACAAATCCTAAATGGTTCTAAATAAGTTAGAGATATCACCTTACCTCAAAATCCATATGGCCGCCACGCGCCTGTTGAACAAGTAAAATTCTTGTATCGCTGGTACCGGATGGGCCAAATGACAACCAGGATAATCATTTCCTACTATCTCGCATAACGAATCCATTAAAAATGGGTTTTATTAGTTAGATATGCATCTGGCCTCTAAATCCAATATGGCTGCCATCTGCCATGTAATTTGAAAAGTATGAATTCTTTCATCTCTGATATCAGAATGGGCAAACAATGGAAAATAAGGTGTTATTTTAATTAAGTGAGTATAAGAAATATATTTAAGGATGGTGGTTTTAAAGTTAATTTAGTGGGCTATTTGTCCAAATTCGTGCCATGTTGACTTTTTTGCATATAAAATCTATCACCCTTTCAAAATAGGGTGTTGACACATATTGTAATTCTTCAAGTTCAAGTAACAGGAAGCACAGTTACACATTATTCACATCATCAACCAAAATGTGGCAGCGAAACTGGTTGCCACGACGATCGACCACACGATTACTATTTCGTCTGTCAGTTCATCATGAGACTGTTCTGATACATGGTTACATGAATGCTAACCAAGCTGTGGTGCCTCATTTTTCTGCGATACATTTCATGTAAATGAATCCTGAAGAACAATTGCATGAGATCATTCCAGTGGACTTGGTGCAGGACTTGTGCTTCATCACGAGGGGAAAAATTTCCCCCTTGTATATCCAGCCCAGTCAGTTGGATTTTGACCGTAAGTTCTTGCACATCAACTGCATGTGCGGAAATTAAGTTTCCTATACTTGTCCAGCTCGAAGTATGAAGTATCGGACGCGGCGCGTACGTGGATAACAACTTTCAGCGCGCGCGTAGGCAAAGCATAGAGCACTGCATGATAAGGCAGCACTTGGTATACCCATGCGTCGTCACTTCAGACAAGACAAAGACAAGACGAAGAGCAGTTAGAGCAAAGACATTTTCCAATGCATGTTCATGAGGAGGCTCCTGAACTACTTGCAAATTGATGTCTAAAAATCAAGAGTATAGACCATCCTCTTCCGGCGAGTCGTACAGATCTCGTGACTCGCAGTGAGACCCCCCCAATATATAACATGGTCAGCCATCAGAGATCACTTATTCCTCCAACTGGCCACATCTGGATGCTGGCGTAACATTCCCTGCCTTAGCTACTAATCATCTTTCGATTCAGGATCCATATTGGGAGGAAGCTCGGAGCACAGGGTCACCATGAATTTACTTTGAAGAAATAGACTTCTTGCCAACCACAAATATAAATGAAGTCGGTATATGCAATGGCTGAATATGCATGGGAAAACAGCCAGATTAGAGTAAATTTATCAGAATAAACTTCAGAAAACTATATATGTTATACTCGTGTCTATGCCAGACCGAAAGTAAAGGTCATCACAGCACTCTTATGCATATGGAGAAGTAGTATCAATAGATTCTGTGTTTCCCAATATGGATTTTTGACGTAAATTATGCCATGGGGACTGCCTTTTTTGCTATATCAAATCTAAATCTCCTTCTGCATATATACATGGCAGTCTCTATGTTGAATTCGGTCACCCATTTAGTTTAATGAGAAGCTGCTATCCAGTCATTTGAGAGAACATTGTTTTCCCAGGCAAATTTTGTTGCTTTTGTGTCTACCTAGTTTGTGATCCTAGTATTGCTTTTTCCGATGTTCATGTGTGTTGTCTTTGTGTTTAGTTCACCAGTGTATCCCATTGAAGACAATGGCTGCTTTGATAGTGGCAAATGTGAAAAGATGCATCAGCAATACACCTCAAACACATGGAAGTAGGACCAGAATGACCTGCCAAAGATTGCAGCCAAGTTTGAACAGCATTCTCGCCTCACAAACACAGGAGAAAAGCCTGAGAAACATTTGCACAGGGATAAATTGTGGTGAGGATGTCAATGGACAAGATCTGTTCCAAGTAGGCACTATACAATCAAAACAAATGGAGAAAACAAGATCACTTTCTAATATAGATACAAACGGAAAGCTATAAAGTCACAAACCCTTGCATTCCTCGGGCTGTCAAGGTAACCGATGATCAAGCCTGTTATATCAGACTTCCTGTTTAGTATCCCAATATGGCAGAACGTTTTAGCATAGGGGCTTGCATGAACTGTCACCATATTCGCCATCCGTTTTTTAGACCCAGCAAGTTTTATGTTCAAGCCAGCAGAAAGTACAATTTCTGATGGTCATTTACAAACATGTGTCTTCAAAGGCTGCTGCCCCTGAGACAGTGACAAAGACTGATCACTATGTTGGTTGATGGGAGGTTTCTTTTAACTCACATTGGCATGGACAGAGAGAACCACGCTATAGTTGAAATGCTGATGATTATGCATCTTTCACAAGTTGACCATTATGGCAAATCATACGTTGTCTTACTGGCACACCGGTGAACCAACTTACAAAAGACAAGCACAACCTGAATGTCGCAAAACAAGGATCGCAAATAAGGTAGAAATATCAAATGCGACCCATTTTGCTGGGAAAAAAGGAAACGCAGATGTTGATATAGCAAAAACAGCAGTTGCATGGCATAATCAAAAACCCAAACTGGAAAAGGAACCGATCTGTGATAGTATTTCCAATATGCAGTAAGCGGCTGGACGCTGCAATGACCTTTACTTTTGTCTGACAGACAAAAGAGGAAAACAGGTATGATATCAATCTCCTGAAGCACTTTATTCAGTGATGACATTTGTCTATCGTTCTTGCCCAATGCATTTTCAAGTTGCGATACTACTTCAGAAATATGCTAGCAGGGGTTCGCAAAAAAAAAAAAAAAAATCTGTTTTCCTCAAAGTAATCCATGCTAACCCTGTATACGAGCTTGTTCCAGAGATTGTGTTTTACCAATATCGAACCCGAGTCGATAGAAAGATAAAGGGGCTGAACCCAATGCGTGTCCCTCCCTGTTCAATGATCAACAATCAGTGTCCTTGGATAATTACGCTACAGGTACCATTCTAAAAAAATGTTTTCACAACAGCTTGTGGACATTCATTTGAAAACATGGAGGTAACCCGTCTCATCTCAGATAATGATGAACTTGCAAAGAATTAAAATAGTAATAGTTAAGTGTGGTCGATCTTATCTACTCTTGACATCCAAATGTTTTGGCCACATTAGGTGCTGATTGAGGTTGATTAATGTGAACTTGTACTTCTGCTTTAAGATTTCGACATAAACTAATGAACTTAATGTGATAGAGTTATAGCTGAGAAAAACCCAATATGGACTACTAATTTGGGAAATATAGCTCCACTAAAAATAATTTTTAATTTCGAAGAGCTTTATAATGCTGGATTAATAGAAAATACACCTCACCCACTCGTTTAATTTGTCATTGTATCATCTGTCTGATGCTAAATAGGATGATTTATGGTTTCATTTTTTAAAATGGCCGACAATGGCCATTTTAAGACCACAAGGTGCTCTCAAATCTTTACAGCAACCAAGTAATGTATTTCTTATGCTAAATAATAAAAAAATAACCCCATATTGACCTTTTGGCCCATCGGTACCAGAAACAAAAGAATTTGTACTTTTAAACATGGGGGATGGCAGGCCATATTGGATTTAGAGGTCAAGATGATATCTAAACTTCATAGAACCCATTTTAATGGGAGTTGTAATGTTAGAATTAGTAGGAACTGACATCTTGTTTGGTCCTTTGGCCCATCCGGTACAGAGATACAAGAATTGTACTTTCAACATGGCGGATGGAAGCCATGTTGGATTTAGGAGGTCAGATGTATCACTTCTTAAAACTGCTTTAATGGAATGGTTATGCTAGAATTAGTAGGAAAAGAAATCTTGGTTGTCCTTTTAGCTCATTAATTTGGCCTGAGATAGGGGATTTATGTTTCAAAAATGGGGATGGGCGGCCATTTGTTTATGTATAGTTTGAACCACTTTCGCTGGCTACTGCCTTGATTTGTTGCAACTTGTGATTATTGTTTAAGCTGACCTTAACTACCAGGAAAATGGCAAAACACCTTCTGTTGCAAATTTTTTTGGGGTACATGTGGCTCTCTTACTCACTATTATGTGTATAACATCCAGTATCTACCAGGGTTTAAGAGTGTAAAGATGGAAGAATCTTAAAAGCCATGCCGATGTGTTACAAACTATGCAGAATCCTATGGGGTTAAAGCAACTGAGATTTCTTTGATCAGTCATCACAAATAACGAGGACTAAGTTGAGGATACTTTGAATGTCGAAGTTTAAAAACAAACAACAAAAAAAACGGTTTGTGGATGGTTTTCCAAATAACTATTGATAATTATTTGGGTAGACATAAATTTTTAGACAGGATTATGTCTGATGTTGTGTTTGGTATAAGTAGACAAGGATTTGGTTTACTCGAACCTACTACTGGTACGAGTATGTGGTTTCCTTTGATTAAGGGGATGTACACTTGGATGGAAAGGGTTTGAGAATCAGTGTAGTTTTGCCTTAGTTTATTTAATGCACTTCGGTAGTTCGGTCTTTGTCATGATCTTTTCCTTTGGAAAATAAGTCTTAATGGACTCTGATGAGGAGATCATTATCTCTTAATATTGTTACTGAACGTAATTGTCATGTCAAGATTACGTCCAGTGTAAACTCTAAACTTTTAGCTTATAAAAACGACATATTTACATAGAATTAATTCACCATTCGATAAGTTAATTTTAAAAATTGAATGTTTTATTTTTTTTATCTTGTCTATTTCCTCATCAGGTACACTAAGAATTTGCACGCATTGGAAACAAATATAATTTTCTCGCCTTTCTGATTTCATGTTAGTAGTGACCTTTCCCTGATTGTCCTTGATTTTTATCAATTGAAAATAGGACAAACTCTGGATGATTTCCAAGCTCAATGTTTTATATTAAAGACGTGGATCATCACTTTGGGTGAATACCATGGCTTAAAGTTGGCCTTTTCCTATTTACTAAATATTATCAGATTTGCAATAGTGATTGAAATTTTACCTCTAAATTGGTTTATGTTAAATTCAACTTATAACTAAACGCTTTAACTCATCGGATTTGTTTGAACGTACAACAACTGTCATCCCATTTGTTCCCATTCAGCTCGTCTAAGAACAACACCGGAAAGAGCCATTAAGAAATCTTACTATTTTTTAACACTTTCGTACCTTCCAGTTTTAGTTATCATCCCGTTCTATTTGCACGTTATTATGCTTTTTCTCAATTTTACTTTGGTCAAACCACACATACCTTAGAGCAAGATTGTTCTGTAAAATAGCTTCAAGTACTTTTACCGGTAACCCGAATACGTCTTTGTTTTAACCATCCTTAGATTTGTTTGCCCTTGTTCACACGAACCGACACAACAGATGCAGACCTAAGAAATGACGCGACACTAGAAGTAGTACTTCGGAGATTAGTTCATCGAATTGAAAACTTAGACGATTTACTGGGAAATTTTTGAAAAACGTTTCTGCGAAATCAAACGTAAGTACAAAAGAAAGAATGAAGAATAATAAAAAGACAGAACGTTCTGTATATAGATAAACTACTTGGGATTTTTTTTCTTCTTTTGAAAGACAACATTTTGTAGACTTCTTGTCGTTATTTTGGTCCCAACAGGTCAATCACAAGGAGTTACAGTATTCTCATCCACCAAGGACGCAGTTCCGTGGGTAGTACTTGTACACACATTGGCATAAACTTACCTTGTGTGATCTGCGTATCATATCCTATACCCCAAAACCCAGGGGGTGTATTTTCTAAATACTTTGGTGATGAAAGCTACTGAACTGTGCCAAGGGAATTGAGATTTTACTAGCTCATAGTGAATATTGATATTGTGGCGTCATTATTGACTCAAAAACTCATTTGCAAAACATCTGACACACACTCGTTTTTATGGTTCATTTTTTTTTTTTCTGATGAACCAACCTAAACCACATGTTCTTCAGTTTTCAATTTCAATTCAATTCAACTTTATTTCGTTATGCAACACAAAAAGAATAAGATATCAGCGAGAGGGAAATCTACAATGAAGTAGATTTTTGGATAGCGGGGATGGCGCACTTAACGCAGAGCGTTACACTAGGCCACCCCTTTATATTACAGACGAGGACTTCAAATACCTATTATACACTTCAATCATGTAACGTTGCACCAATATGGATAACATGATACCAATCATGCCAATGGGATTAGTTAAATAAGGTTGGAAATGTTGAGGCATATATTGTAGTTATACTGGTAGTTCTGTCGTATGAAACAATATTTAGATAGCAATTCTGTCGTGTCGATTTTAGTGCAATAAGTAAAACAATAAAAGTTATACTTTAGTACTTGTTCTTTTTGGCATAGAACAACTCGGCTACGCCTTGTTGTTTTACTTAAAGTTATCGCCCGTGTGATATAAAATTTAATAAAACAATAGCTTTATTCCCTAATTTTTTTACTGGTTTTGCCTAGTTGGCTATGGGATCAAAGGAAATATTGTTAATTTTGATTACACACTTCGCCGAAGTAAATATTTTTTACACTATAAATACTAATAAATATTATAATTACCATTTATTGGGTGTGTCAATCGTAAAGCTTGCAATTTTTTATGAAAATGAATAAAATGCCATCTCAATTTCTTTTCTGAATATCAGTGACCAAGGGACATACACTATGATACATTGACTCAAGCAAATAATGGCGTTATTGATAAGTAAATCCACCCGATATGTAGCAGACAAAGCACTTCAGATTCCTTTTTCTTTGGAACTACAGATCCATTATTCTTATTCAGTGGGTGGGGTTTAGTAAGTAAACACGCAATATCATTGGTTGTTGCCTATCTTATTAGAGACGATATTAGATAGTGCGTCGCCGCGCAAGTGTTTACGCGCGCGTGTATAAGGTTACGCAGTGCACGCAGGTAGTACGGGTTGGTTCATTGTTTACAGCAGGGGAATATTTTTTGTTTTAAACTAATATTATTGAAATAAAACTATTTTCGGTGATTAAAACAACCAGAACTAAATAAGAATGAGAATAAAAGATAGAATTTGTTGTTTTGTCTATCTAATATCGTGTCATATTGGATGGGCAGTCCATTTTTTCTCGTAGGGATTAGCTGCACCGGCATCCACTACTCAAAATATGACTGACCCATCCAATATGACACGATATTAGATAGGCAAAACAACAAATTCTATCTTTTATTCTCTAATTAGTGTCCATGCAGTTGAAAATATTTCAGGTGTTCAGATTGAGCTAGCCTCGTTGGCGACTAAAATAAACTTTGAGGTTCTACTGTGAGTTCAATACTTTTGACTGTATATTTCATAATTTATTTAAAAAAGAAACGACTGTGAACAAAACTCATGGTAGGTATGTTGCTTTCCTTTGGGAAAATGTATATATATGTGTGTTATCTTTCGTCTTACTTATTTTTGCATACCACAATCATAAGTATCGGTTGTTTAATAACGAATTTCCTTTCGAGTTAAAGCGTTTTGCAAAAAGGCTTGGTAAAAAGAGGGTTAACACACACACACACACACACACACACACGCATGCATTTTTTCACTTTGCCCAAAGGATGAAACCAGTATCTCTAACACAATTAGGTACACATTTTACTTCGATTTGTCCAACTTATATGATTCAAAATTCTTACGAAAGGTTACAGTGTGGAAAAGTTGGGTCTTAAGCCATCTCAACTATATGTTTTTATGTACATGTATATGCTAAAAATAAAAACATAGGGTATCGATATACGTACTAATCATTTTAGCACACCCTGTATTTGTGGGTCCAAAATGATCAGCAAATTAAAGTAGGAAGTCTTAATCACTCAGTCAACATATTCAACCAAAAACATACCCGTAAAAATAATCCTTGTACTCAAATCCTTAAAGTCATTAGAGTGATAACTGTAACAATCCAAAACAAGTTGAATCCACTTTTTTCATCATCATCGTCCTCGTCCTCGTAGTCTGTCATCGTCGTCGTAGTCGTCATCGTCATCGTCGTCGTCGTCATCATCATCATCATCATCAATCATCATCATCATCATCAATCATCATCATCAATCATCATCATCATGATAAAGAGGGGAGGAGCAGGAGCAGGAGGAGGGGTAGTAGGAAAGGAATAGGAGGAGGAGAAGGCGGTCGATGATATCATGATGATGACACAAAGTTGTAGAATCGACATTATGGGCCAGTGATTATGGAACATTTTACGTGAACGCTTAACTGTCATTATTAACCTTACACGTAAACCAGTGAAATTCTACCTTTACTATCCAATCAAAACCAATTACCACTTCGCGTATTTGTATCATGAGGAAATACTCAAATTACTTTCACAAGGTAAAGCTAACAAAGAAAGAGTTAGTTTCCTCTAGCCAACGCGAATGCCCTATTGAAGAATAGCGCACTTTAAAGGTCCCAGGAAATGAGATGATAAACCTACTCCGAATCTTTACGGGGCATTCCATTCCAATAAACAGGGCCACAAAAAAAGAATACACTACCAGTGACATCATTAGTAAAACTATTGATTTTCAGTCAGTGTCATGAATAGATTCACACCAGTCACCTGAAATTTTCTATTACTCTCTGAAAAATCAATAGTTTCACTAATGATGTCATCACCAACCCAAATATTGAATGCTTTTTGGTCCCCCTTGTAGACTTGACACAAACCACATTAATTATATTTGCATTTCCTGGGACCTTTAATGTTTTATTTAATAATTGAATGCATCCCAATTTTCATACGAAAAATTCATGGAGATAACATTTCAACTAAAATAGTATAAAGGAGAGTTAAATTAAGTCACAAATCAGCTATTTTATTCTATGCGTCATGTTTTGTCATAAATATTGACTTGATTTTTCCTCAACTGGAATGATTGAGGTCAACTTAAAGAGTAAGAAAACAAAAATGAAAATTGAATTTAATAATTGAATGCATCCCAATTTTCATACGAAAAATTCATGGAGATAACATTTCAACTAAAATAGTATAAAGGAGAGTTAAATTAAGTCACAAATCAGCTATTTTATTCTATGCGTCATGTTTTGTCATAAATATTGACTTGATTTTTCCTCAACTGGAATGATTGAGGTCATCAAGAGATATTTTAAGATGAGTTAATATTTGTATATAGACAGTTGACTCTCTGAGAAGATAAGTATTCAAGATATTTGCGGTTATATGAATATATTTGTAATAAATGAGAGAGCTAGGAAAATATGCCTAAAGCAGGATTCGAACCTACAACTCTATCTACATTGCGAGCTCAGTGATTTACTATTTGAGCTATCCAGTCCTTGGATGCGGCTATACCCATAGCATGGTAAACATTCATTCAAGTCAATTAAAGGTGCAACGAGAGACTTTGAGGCACCCAAATATTGTGTCATAATAGTAATTTCATATGGATTAGACACTCAATAGATTCCTTACCTTGTATTTGGCTACAGAAATGTCTTAAAAGAGAGAGAAAAGGCGATTGATTTGCTTATATTTCAATATAAAACATAGGCTGAATTTTGTATATTTGCTCCTATAGGAAATTAGAAATTTCACAGTTTTTGTACCAAAGAAACATTTCTCAGCTTAATCCTTTCAGATGGGGATATTTTTGATGGAAAGCTTTAGATCAGGGCAAAAATCAGCACTTTTGATTTTTTAGGGACATCTGACATGTGAAATCTCTCGTTGCACCTGCAATATAAATTTTATGCATATGGTGTCATTGTAAACGTCAATGCTATCATTATGTAGCGTCACCTTTGAAGGTTTAAAGCTATACAACGAATACAACGAATATTTATAATTTGAATACGACTTTTGATTTTCAGAAAATTTAAACAAAATTGCGGGCTTTTTGGAAGAGATTTAATTAATTTTAACCCAAATCCGATATAAATATTAAAATAAAAATCCCTTACACCCACATTCCAGAAACACGATTCTTTTGTCGTAGTAGTCCATAGATATTAATAACAGAGATGTCGTATGCCCGCGTTGAAGAATAGGCGGCCACCGAACCGTGTTTTGAAAATTATAAATATTCATTACGGTATCCATTCGAAACCCGCACGCGTACGCGCATGCGCCGTAACCTGTTGGCCTGGAAACGGTACATCGTTCTATGCAAATGCGTGAATATATGAATAAATTGGTACACCACGCTATGTAAATCAGGGAATATATGCATAAATTGGTACCCCCAACGCTATGGAAATAGGACGCGCTGCTTGCAAGATGGTTACGTCGGAACCGCGGCTTTTGAGCTGGCGTTTGCTATCTAGTGTTATAAATAGAAATCTGTGTAGTAGTCTCATATTGCAACATTTATTTGGGGAAACCTAACCCTCACGACTCAAGTACCGTCATTTTCCCTATAAAGGGCCATTTATATCAATGCCTTTGCTGATTATGAGGTTCATACTTCAATACTCTTCTTGGGATTAAAGCTGTTTATTATCAACGATATTGATACTCCCAAAACATCTCAATTTACATATAGATTAACTACAAGTACTCTGTTCCGTACATTATCGCTCATATTTCAAACTCGATGGTTACATATGTATCCACAACCGACTTCAATCTAATCATTTTCGGCTTCCTACTCATCTCGAAATGGTCTTTTCGTAAATTCGTAAACTTGGTTTGGTCCTTTTTTTTTTTTTTTTTTTTTTTAGAGCAGTTCAAACATTTGACCCCCATAGTAACTTTACCCCTCTCCTGGGGCTACACGCAACAACGGGTCCCCGGCAGACTTTCATATTTGCAAAAGTTATATTTTCTCTGAATTTTCCCGTGATTAGATATTGGTATCTCGTTCGTCTAACCAAAACCTTCTGGGCTGATGCTCTATATCCAGTCCTTGGATGCGGCTATACCCATAGCATGGTAAACATTCATTCAAGTCAAAAGAAAAACATCAATTTTATGCATATGGTGTCATTGTAAACTTCAATGCTATCATTATGTATTGTCACCTTCGAAGGTTTAAAGCTATACAACGAATAGAAAGCAACTACCAATCTACATATATTTAAAATTATTAATGCTATTTATCATTTGAATACGATTGTTGAATTTCAGAAAAGTTAAACAAAACCCAGGGCTTTTTGGAAGAGGTTTAATTAATTTTAACCTTGAATTTGATATATTATTAAAATAAAAAAACCCTTACACCCACATTCCAGAAACACAATTCTTTTGTCATAGTAGTCTCATATTGCAAGATTTGTTTTGTGGAAACCTAACCCTCACAACTCAAGTATCGTCATTTTCCCTATAAAGGGCCATTTATATCAATGCCTTTGCTGATTATGAGGTTCATACTTCAATACTCTTCTTGGGATTAACGCTGTTTATTATCAACGATATTGATACTCTCCAAACATCTCAATTTACATATAGATTAACTACAAGTACTCTGTTCCGGACATTATCGCTCATATTTCAAACTCGATGGTTACATATGTATCCACAACCGACTTCAATCTAATCATTTTCGGCTTCCTACTCATCTCGAAATGGTCTTTTGGTAAATTCGTAAACTTGGTTTGGTCCAATTTTTACGATTCAAAATTCTTATGAAACGTTACGGTATGGTAAATTTGAGTATTAAACCATCTTTTTCTAACCACCATTAACTCACTTTCACTCACAGGGAACTTTTATATGGATATACCAATAATTCGTAAAGTAATTACTGTCGTTTCTGCTATACATGTGTAAACTAGTGAATATTCCAAAAGTGAATTCAAATTTCAATAAACCACGAGTAAATTCACTCCATTAGAATGTTTACTGTAAGCAATCCGAAAAAGTGAAATTCACTTATTTAAATATGATGATGATGAAGAGGACGAGGAGAAGGAGTAGGAAAAGGAGAGGAATAGGAGAAGGAGAAGGCTGTCTATGACTACCATGATGATGATGATGAAACAATTAAATTAAACGCCTTTAGTTGCATCGACATTATGGGCCAGCGGTTATGGGACGTTTTTCGTAAATGATACTTTGCTTAACTGTCATTTTCAAATAACCTCCCGCGTAAAGTAGTGAAATTCTACCCTCACTATCCTATCAAAACCAAATACCTCTTTACGCATTTTATCATGACGGAATACTCAAGTTACTTTCACAAGGTGAAGTTAAAAAGAAACAATTCTTTTGCTCTAGCCAACGCGAATGCCCTATTGAAGAATAGCGCACTTTAATGTTTTATTTAATAATTGAATGGAACCCAATTTTCATACGAAGAATTCCTGAAGATCGCATTCAAACAAAAATATGTATTCTTTAAGGGGAGGTAAATTAAGTCACAAATCAGCTATTTTGTTCTATGCATTATGTTTTGTCATAAATATTGACTTGCTTTTTCTCTATGGTGAAGGTCAATTTAAAGAGATTAAGAAAACAAATGTGAAACCTACCAATCAAATATACCAGCATTTTGGTTCGGAAAGATTATTAATCTACCTATTTGGTAGGTTATTTTATGGTAACAGAGAAGATGAGAAAGAAGGAGATGGCTCGATTTTGAAATCCGATTACCCAGGATTACTCTCATTCACCGGATCATTGGTTGGGAAACTTCAAGGGCCGCTCGATTGGACCTTTGAAGTAATCTGTTCATCCGACACAAGCTTGGCCAGTTAGGAAAGTTTCACAATTGACACACTGCTACTAAAATTTTCCAGCTAAACGTTCTCTGCTGGTAAGGACCTCCACGTTTGTTCTGACCAATAATTATTTATTTTATTCGTTGGCAAAATAATTGAGGAAAACAGTGACTTTTTAACGAAAGAAAACAGCAAAATCAGCCCTTTTTCGGTAAGCTAACCTTGATTTAATGTTTGAGGTCAATAAAGGATGTTATTATTTTAGCCTAATTTAAACATATCCGGTTAGTTCCTGTGAAATATGATATGATGAATGATTAGATAAATGCATTTTGAATTCACCCCAACCACACCTGTTTGTGTCCGAAAGTGTCCAAAGTGTCAAAATGCTTTGAAATATTGGGGTCAAAGTTATCTGTAAGTGCTGCAGAAGAGTATGTTTCGCTGTACTGGTCACGACCATAGTGTATAGTCTCTGTGCAAATACCAGTTGACAACTGAGCTATTGGAATATTTTCTGGGATTTAATGACAGGTGTATGTAATGTTCTCCAGCAACTAGTGCAGGTCTTTGATCCAATCAATCGGTTTTAGGGCAATTAAGATGAATAGGCGGATGAACAGTTTATCTTTTGAAGTAACAATTCAACCATCTCCTTCTTTCTCATCTTCTTTGAATGGTAATAAACGAAGTATAATTTACGTAGAAGGCGTTTTCTTTATATCATCATTATGGCATTAAGAGACATTTGTTTATCCTGATATTCGAATATGATTTAGAGTACCAAAATGAGTTAATATTTGTATATCCCTTAAATCCGTAAATGCCATTTTTTGTCACTTTTTTAAAATCACGGAGCGGACCCCTGCCTTGTGTTTTACTGGGAAATTGCTCCTAGATCTAGCAAGACAAATAACGCTACCGCCCTTTTTGCGGTGATGGTCAGGTTGGTAGTCATAGTGCGAAAGGGATATAAACCGCTGAACCGGCAACCTCTACATTGGGAGGTCAGTGATTTATGTTTTAAGTTTTTAAAAATGTAAGGTTTTGCTTTTAATTAAAGACACTATCAGCGATTTTGTACAAAAGATTCAAAATATTTGAAATTTACATGAATAGCTTAAAGGTGATAAGATAAGCCTGTAACATTTTCTTAAGTTACTTTTTCCAACTGAAGAATTGACAGAAAAGGGAGAAAACGGCAGTGTTCAAAGATACGAATCTCCATTCAATTACGTGTTGTAGAAAGTGTCCAAACGGACACTAAAGACTAAAATGTCCGATTTTATTCTTATTAGGTTGCTTCTGGTCCTATCATTTGTAGGGTATGTTAGGATACCTATACATGTACTTGTTACAGACATGCAAAAATGTGATTTTGATGATTTTTCGATTTTCTGATTTAGCAAATCACTGATAGTGCCTTTATTCATAATTATGTAGGCATACATGTATGTGGAGAATCATTTCTCAAATTCAGTAAAACTCTTGCATTTTTTAAAAACAAATTTGTTGGTATAATGATGATATTAAGGATCAAAGAAGGTTGCGTCGTAGGTTAGAAAGGAAATGGAGAAAACAAGGACCATAACAAGACAATCAAGGCTATCTAGAGTAAAGGGTGAAGATGAATAAACTAATCAATACTGCTAAAACTGAATTCTATCGTGAGAACTTAGGTAATTCAGATGCTAATAGTATTTCCAAAATTGTTAATACCCTCTTAAACAGATCTGGTAAACAACTACCGCCTTGTGACTCCACTCAAACCTTATGTAACAAATTTGCTGACTTTTTTGAAACAAAGGTTTCCTTGACAAGGACAAGCTAAGTAATTCTGGTGATCAGATAACATCTACTAATGATACTTGTTGGACACTTTTGTTCCTTACCTCACCGTTTTAATTAACAGGTCTTTGTCTCAAGGTATTCCCCCAAAACCGCTGGGCCAAGCAATTGTTTCTCCAATCCTTAAGAAACCATCCTTGGATTGCAATGATTTTGTTAACTACCGACCAGTGTCAAATATAAAGTTTGTTTCTAAACTGATTCAGAAGGTCGTATGTAAACAAATAACTAAATATATGCAGGTGGACAGTCTCTGTGAGATGTACCAATCTGCATATACACCAAACACGAGTACAGGGACTGCACTCATCAGGGTAAAGAATGAGATGTTGAATGCCGTAGACAGACGGGGGATCGCACTACTTGTGCTTCTTGATCTGTCTGCGGCATTCGACACCATAGATCATGATGTCTCGAGATTAAGCTTGGTTTCTCAGGTAATTTTTTTACAGAAGGTACGTTCCTCCCTTAACAGTAGGTTCGCCCAGGTCCACATAGATGGATTTTTCTCTGACTCTCATTCACTTAGCTACGGACTACCACAGGGCTCAATGATGGGTCCACTTAAGTTTATTATCTACACTCTTCCTGTTGGTGAAATTATTCGCAAATATGGACTTACATATCACTTGTATGCGGACGACACATGGATCTTAACGTCATTCAATCCCAGAGAACCCAGTGCACTCGCTGAAGCTCTTCGCAGATTTGAGGCTTGCATTTCTGAACTGGATGTGTGTGAATAAATTCAAGCTGAATAGTAACAAGACTGAATGTTTTGTAGCCGGCACAACTCAAAGTCTCAGTTTAATCAATCAAATTGAACTTAAAGTTGGTGACAGTATCATAAGACCATCTGAAACCGTCCGAAATTTGGGCATTTGATCCTCGTCTCTGAATGACTCAGCACATAAATAGCATGATATCTCCTTCAATCAACTTCCAGCTTCGCAACATTCGCCGTATTAAACGTTTTCTGGACGATGACACCCTTCATGCAGGTGTTAGGGTACTGGTACTCTCACGCCTTGACTATGGCAAAGCTCTCCTGTATGGAGCTAAATCAAGGGATCTTGATCGTTTACATTCGCTACAACACAAGGCTGCCAAATTGATATTTTCTCCAAGCAGATATGATAGCCCTTCGCCACTCATGCAATAAATTTCAAAGTCTGCCTTTATATCTTCACGTGTTTGGAAGGATCCGCACCACAATATCTATTTGACCTTATCACAATCAGAAAATCACACTCTGGACCATGCACAAGATCATCAACTGACTCAACTCTTCTCACAACTTTTCTGGTAGGAATCGCATCGGTGATAGGGCATTCCAAGCAGCCGCACCAACTCTGTGGAACTGTCTCTTACAAAACATCAGGGAGGCAGGCTCAGTTGCAACTTTCAAACAATTCTGAAGTCCTCATTACTATGTATTGAAACAATCATGTTTTTGCTTTGTACAGGGCGTCCCCAGACCATTTTACTTGGGGGGGGGGGTGTTGAGTTGTGTTGCCGAAAGAAAAATCCTGGGCCCGGATTCAAGAATTCTTTTTAAAAGTTTTCCGGCTCGCTAACGCTCGCCAGGGAGAGACCCACATTGTTTTTTTCACTCTTCGGAAATGCTGAAGAGCGGGGGGGGGGGGGGGGGGGGGGGGGGGGGGGGGCGGGGGGGTCAACCGAAATCAAGATACTTTACAGCTTGAACACAATAAAAACACAACAGATGAAGGAGTGCAACACCGATAATCCACCCATCCAATCACCATCAGTTGCGCCGCATTATACCCCTTTTCGTCGCCGACAACTCACATTTGCCGACAGCGAATTTTTTGTAAATGGGGGGGGGTGTCACACCCCCCACACCCCCCTCTGGGCAGGCCCTGGCTTTGTATTATATTCTGCTGTTCTTGTTATTTCTTGCGCCTTGATCAGAGGTAAAGGCGCGTTATAAATTCCGTGTATGTATGATGTAAGAAAAATAATTTACAATAGCCCTACTGAAATCAATGTTTCTCTTGCAAGATGATAGAAACGATTTAAATTCCAATATGGGTTTCCCAATAATTATAATATTTAGGTAGGGAAACGATATTAAAAAGTACAATCTAATCGATCGAACGGGTTTTTTTGATGAAACATAATGGAAAGGCGTTTCATGGAGAGTTCATACCCCTGGTTCGGTAAACCTCAAAACGGGTTTAGAAATAACTTTGCTGAAGGTAATATTAATGGCCGGTTTGTGCCTTTAGAATAGCTAACCACAAAAAATTCTTCACAATGTGAAATAGGGACAATAGTGGCAGCAAAGTGTACTGTGCCCTCGTGAGCGGAAATGGTACAGGAAGGGTGTCCCGGCGCGAAGCTGGGAACCCTTGCAATATCCGGGTTTGAAGACACAATTTAATCTAAAGTTGATGTAACCCATTTGCGAATTGGATAATAACACAAATATGGATAACTTTGGTAAAGTTATAGTTTGAATGACCAAGCATACTCCTTAAAATTGTTAAAAAAATTTTTTTTTTTTGTTTTATGCCACTAATACCGACTGGAAGTTTTGTATCCCTCCTTTTTGATATTTTTTGATCCCCCTTTATTTTTTATACCACTAAATATTTGTGAACACTCCCTTAGATATAATTTGACATGAATGCGATCCTTCTCTTCTCCTTGTTTTCAAATTTTTAATTAGGTCTATACTTCGTTTTAATGTTCATTACAATTGAGTCTTTTAGTCTCTGAAATGAATAAATCAGAATATAATTATACTATCACATAAAGCATTACAAAATGAAGGTTGTGAATTTGAACAAGTTAGAAGATGATTTTCAAATGTTTAAATTGGTTACCTGAAGTTATGTCTCCTGCCCTTGCATAGAAAACACTTCAATGGGATGCATTTCTAAGAGTGGTAAACAGTGACTGTATAATTGTATATCGAACTTATATTCGAAGACAACTATAATGCCAGGGTGTCGATTCATTTGATGATTGATGATGCTGAAGAATATTGAGTATTTACATAGAATTGCAGAATATCATAATTTTGCTTTCGCTTACGGATGTTTAGTGCCTCTCAGTGGCGTAGCGATGAATTTTCATATTTGGGGGCCAAGTGTTCGCATCTCAACCGACAGAAAAGGTAGGGTCCAGGGGCCCGCCTTGGCCCCTGTGGTCCAGGGGCGAAGCCCCGGTGGGTTCGAGGGGGCGAAGCCCCCTAAAAATTTGGTTTTATATATATGCTTTAATGTCTTCTGAGGGATAATTGTTGTACTATTTTGTAATTTACTTGTCGCACACTGTCCCTTGAACTTTAAACCTATCTTTGCCGACAATCGGCCTGCAAGTGCCATGCCTGAATTTTTCAATTGACCCGACGGGCTTCATCCTCAACCGACGAAGTCAATTATTGTGGGGGGGTCGCACCCCCCCCCTGCCCCCCCCGTCTACGCCACTGGTGCCTCTTAGTTTTAATCATGTTATTTTTGGTGAAAGTTACGGTCCAGGCCCGATCGCTAATAGCCTCGTCCCCAGAATCCCAGATTTTACCGGAAGTGGTAAATATTTGTATCAAAGAAGCTACTATTTTTTCTCAGTTACCCTGTGAATTTAGGGCCAAGATGTGTGGTTTGGAGTACTGAGTGAAAAGGTACCCCAATTTGGTCGACCAATATTACTTTTACAACATACTCTATGGAGCGTTACGAATCACGTTGCTGTCTCACTGAAAAACGCCATTGAAATATCGGCGCGAACTTTTACAGGTGGGGTTTTTGGGGTGAAGGCCATCTATCAAGATGAAAACTCTATCCTTAATTCGGTCCATCCCCCTTTAAGTGACAAAACTACACATGACAATGATAAAAGCACATCTTTTGCCCAAATCCCGAAAATTGTCTTTCATGATTTGTGAATAATACGTGTAGGAAGGGCTCTCTGTATAATCCGCTCCTAGTGAAAATCTCTATAAATCGGTCAAATAATAAATAAAAAATATTAATACTATCATAATTAAGATTATTAATCCCTAACACGTGGAATAGGGGAATATTAACCAATCACTAGCTTTGTTATTTAATAATATTCATATCCTTTGTATTCCACCATCATTGCATACATTCTATTCATATCTTTTGAACCGAATAAAACTGCAAACAAAGATTAAGAAGGGGCAACAGAATTCGGCTTAAGTCCAACTTTCGTGAATAACAAACGATAATTTCCCCTTAATCGACTATTAGTCGAATCATATCAATAATAATAATAATAGTAATACTTATAATATCCCTAAACAGTGGAATAAGGGGAAATTTCAATCCTCATGGAGATGTTGGTATTTTAATTAAATATAAATCCTTGTTATTCACCTCAGTTGCCATTTACATTACTATTCATATCTTTTGACAGACTTTCAACTGCAAAAAAGATGCAGAAGGGGAAACAGAAATTCGGCTTAAGGCCACTTTCGTGCTAACAAAAGATAATTCCCCTTAATCAATATTAGTCTAATAATCGCAATAATAATATAATCGTAATAAAAGAATAAAGGTAGGTACGGTCTTAGATAGCGCATGTAACAAAGATTAAAACAAAGTATCATTTTTAGCGCCTTAAACAATTGTCTTATTTTCTTAACAAAGGTAGTAGAGAGAGACAAAGCAAAACTAACCAAATGCAGCCGCTTAATCAGTACCTGTTGATAACCATCCAAACAATGACGAAACACAATGGGGGGTACTAATAGCTTTAAAGGTTCATTTGCCTATATCATGTTTAACTTCCCATTTAATTACCCCTAGGGGTTGTTTTGTCTTAAGTTTTGCGGTCCGTGCCTCGATTGATTTTCTCCCTACATTAATAAATCTTCGCAATTGGGGCAAGTGGACCACGTCTTGACTTTAGATTTGTGGCAACAAAGAGGCAAATTCTCCACGTATTCAATCTTCTGTCCGTTTCACTGAACAAGGGAGTCTTTCTTGGCGTTTTTACACAATCCTCTCCCATCTAGTTAAAATTTTATTGTGGTTATTCAACTGCGGGGTGGGGGGGCGGGCATCCCTAAATTCTCATTACACAAATTTAAAACCGGGTTCTGGCGATATGGAAAGGCTCCTCTGGTCAAACTCATGGAACTTCACCGTACTTTGAAACAAATATTACAAAGTGCATTACCGCAAAGTTCCAAGTATTCTTCACATTCAGGACTTTGACCAAAAGGTTATAAAAGTGCAGTATTTTGTGTCGAGATTGGTATCCGTAGTTTGATTTCCATAGAAAACAATTCCCATTTACTGGATACATTAAATGTCCGCTTACTTTTCAATAGTGCTATCATGGTGTGTTTGCGTGATATTAACTGACCATGCATCACCACACAAATGAAGACATGGGGAAATCTGTGTAGCTATTGATTAATAAGTAAACGCATTAGTATGTAATACTCATCCCCATATTTGTATTTCAAACCACATTGAATACTGATATCTGCAGGGAAATTGCAAATCTGTGTAAAACCCATTGTGAGTCAATCGTCGTTTCTGGTCGTTGCTGTAGAACCGTTGTGAGTTAATACGATTAGCTTTGCAGTAGTTTGTGGTCATTGGTGTAGAACCGTTGTGTGTCAATACGATTAGCTTTACAGTCGGCTGTGGTCATTTGAGTCAATACGATTAGCTTTGCAGTCGTTTGTAGTCGTTGGTGTAGAACCGTTGTGATTCAATACAATTATCTTTGCAGTCGTTTGTGGTCGTTGCTGTATACCGTTGTGAGTTAATACGAGTAGCTTTGCAGTCGTTCGTGGTCATTAGTGTAGAACCGTTGTGAGTCAATACGATTAACTTTGCAGTCGTTTGTGGTCGTTGCTGTAGAACCGTTGTGAATCAATACGATTATCTTTGCAGTCGGTTGTGGTCGTTGCTGTAGAACCGTTGTGAGTCAATACCATTAGCTTTGCAGTCGGTTGTGGTCGTTGCTGTAGAACCGTTGTGAGTCGATACCATTAGCTTTGCAGTCGGTTTGTGGTCCCGTTTGCTGTAGAAACCGTTGTGAGTTAAATTACGATTAGCTTTGTGAAGTCGTTTGTGGTCGTTGCTGTGGACCATTTGTGTAGTTCAATCCATTTAGCTTTGCAGTCGTCCATGGTCGTTGCTGTAGGACGGTGTGAGTCAATACGATTACCTTTCCATCGTTTTGTGGTCGTTGCTGTGGAACCGTTGTGAGTCAATACCATTAACTTTGCAGTCGTCCATGGTCGTTGCTGTAGGACCGGTGTGGTCAATACGATTACCCCCCCCCCCCCCCCACCCCCCCCCCCCCCCACCCTTCCAGTCGTTTGTGTCGTGCTGTAGAACCGTTGTGTGAGTCATCGATTACTTTTGCAGTCGGTTGTGGTCGTTGCTGTAGACCTTTGTGAGTTAATACGATTAGCTTTGCAGTCGTTTGTGGTCGTTGCTGGTAGAACCGTTGTGAATCAATACATTATCTTTGCAGTAGGGTTGTGGTCGTGCTGTAGAACAGTGTGGTCAATACCATTAGCGTTGAAGTCGGTTGTGGTCGTGCGTAGAACCGGTGTGAGTCGATTACCAGTCGCTTTGCAGTCGGTTGTGGTCGTTGTGTAGAACCGATTGGAGGTAATACGATTAGCTTTGAGTGTTTGTGTCGTTGCTGTGGAAACGTTGTGAGTCAATACCCTTAGCTTTGACAGTCGTCAGATGGTAGTTGTTGACTGTCAGGACCGGTGTTGTGAGTCAATACGATTAACCTTTCAGTCGTTTGTGGTCGTGGCTGTAGAACGTTGTGAGGCAATACGATTACTTTTGCAGTCGGTGTGGCGTTGCTGTAGAACCCTTGTGAGTTAATACGATTAGCTTTGCAGTCGTGTGTGGTCGTTTGCTTGTTAGTAGAACGTGTGAGTCAATACGATTAGCTTTGCTGTCGTTTGTGGTCGTTGCTGTAGACCGTTGTGAGTAAATACGGTTAGTTTGCAGTTGTTTTTGGTTTTAGTGGACGTCATGAATATTTCCGTAAAGAATCTCCAAGGGAATCAAACTCGGACCACTGAACTCAACAATAAGCGAGTGCCAATATCCGCTAGACCAGCAGGGGATCACCTGCCTGAAGATGAAGTTTTAACACTAGGATCCTGCCTGAACTTTACAGAAGAAGGAAAAAGGTTGGGCCATTTAATGACCCGAGGTCATGGTGCCCATGATGATTTCAGCAGTATTTACAGAATAAAAGTGCAGCGTTACATGCACTTCATCAGGGTCACAGTGACCTGACCGAGAAACCAACATACTTAAAGAACAGAGAATCAATTTAAACAGAAATATAAAATTCTTGCATTCGCTCTCTAATGTTACTAAACATATAAAACACACAAACTGGTCTGTATCATGTTGGTCAGGATAGTATTGTAATGCCGTAAAATACTTCTATTCTTGCGATGTTTTTTTGTTATAATTATTAGAGCTATTAAATATACGTGAATATGTGCACACGGCATTGTTTTTTTTTTTTTGGCTGTCAACAGTGTTAAAAAGTGTGCATTTGGGCCCATGTTTCATTCTATACGTAGTTTAGATGCTTTTTGGTATATTATCTTTGGTCCGTTGGTGATTACGGATCAGTGTGTGATCTCTCTAAACCGTTGAACACAATGTACAATACCTAAACGGTTTTAGATAAAAAACGGGCTGTAAAAGGGATAAACAATTTAGTGTTTGAAATAAGTCTTGCCCTTTCAAGGACAGTTCATGGTTAAAATAGTCTAAGTAATTACGAACAAGTTAGGGACATCACCAGTTAATGACACTTAGGGTGAGGCTATCTAATGAGGGCCGGATATCGGTGCTAGGCTACTATAGCTCTCTTAAAAAAAGATCATAATACACTTTAAAACCACCTATCAAAAACCGTCAAACATTAACTACAAAATACATGCACTGTTAAAAATGTTCCTAATTTTCCAGACTTTACTTTTAAATTACGGTTAACCCAACTATTATTCAATAATCTTCACGCTTTTATTACCTATACCATAACATAAATTACAATTGGAAGCGAGAAAAATGTAACTAAAAGGGGCCTAAGAAAATAACACTACACATTTTGAAAAACGTTGTATTATACGCTGACCGTTGTTATATATTTTCCGTAATATACGTTCTTTTGTAACTTTAATTGTTTTTATGTAGAATACGAACTATGAAAAATCGTTTTACCTACTAAAATTGTTTAATAACGTCGTAATAACGAATTAAAATGCAACATATTATGTTTTGTCTTTTTAATGATTTTAAAAATTGTTTAAAAAACTCTTTTCCTCCTTTTTGTATTATATTTAGTTTAATTTGACAAAACAGAGTAGTACACCACACATACCATATATTTTTATTTAGATATGCTATCAGTAAAGTCATGTAGGTAGTGGATAAGTGTTAAGGGACTGTAATCTAGGCCAGGGTCGAATTCTAGTAAGGTACAGGCTATTAAGTTGTATTAATATGATGATTAAGTAATTTGTTACATTAGAATTGGTACATTACCATATAAAACAAGTGTATAAACTGGTTTAACACTTTATTTCTTCACGTTTTCCCTTTGTTTATGCCATTTTTTTCTCAAAATTGTTTGCCTGGAATATAAATTTTTTACAAACGTGGTTACTTAAATACAGCGTTTGTATGATGTCATAGCTACAACGTGAAACTTTGGTCAGATGATTGTAATAACGTTTTAATTCTTAAACATTGTTTTTAAACAAGTCAACAACCAACAATAACTTGAAGCTGAGATTTTACGGCCGTTATTTTACGTTCCTGCAATGGTTTGTATTTTTACGGTCGCAGTTATTTTACGTTCTGCAGGTAGTGAGTCACAGCTGCCAGTCAAATGCATGTTTTTTTACAGGTTATTTTTAACAGTGGGCTTATGAATCAATTTGAAATTCGGCTCGCTGTAAACTACAACGTTCCTTGTTTCTAGAATTATGTGTCAAAGAGGTGTTACTGTTTGACTCGAATGACAGATTTGTATTTCTAGCGTGGTCTGATATGAAACACAGCTACGACTGTAAAACTCAAATGATAAATTATTTATGGGAACAATTGCAAGCGTAAAAAAGGTTTAAACCATAATAAACAAAAGGAACTGGTCTTATGAGGTAGTATGATGGGCCCTTTCACGAGGATTAAACCCTCAATATAAATTATCTAACAAAACTGAAGTGGATAAACATTGTAAAATTGATACAGAGTTTGAAAAAACCTGTTGCTGGTATGTTCTGGAAGCCAGTTAAGCTCTTCCAGCAAATTGGCGGAGGGCTGGTTCACGACCACAACAAAACACAAGCCGTGCAGCTTTGTTATTGGAAGCGCTGTAAGCGCTGTAGATCTTTAGCGCGCGCGCCATAGAATAAAGAATTTGCGTAATCTAAACGAGATGGACCAACCCTCTGACCGCGCTGTGACAAGCTTCTTGAGATATGAAGCGACGGATGCGCCATAGATTGGCGTATATGGAAATTTACAGACTTATTGCAACTAGTTTTATATGGGAAGGACATGTTAGAGCGAATCGAGGACACACCAAGGTTTTTGACAGAAGATTTAGGATAGAATGCACACCTTACCAAGTTTAAGTTGAATGTTCTGGAGCTTGGACAAAACGTGATTGCTGGCAATCAAATAAATCTGGTTTTGTTCCGCTGATTGAGCTGAAGCGGGGTTTCAAGCATCCATACGTATTTACCTTAGCAACACAGGCCCGTTTATTTGGCAAGAGCACGTTCACAGTCACCCGCTATCCTAGGATTGAACTCGGCTAATAGCTGGATGTCGCGCATATGCATGAAAAGACACGTCTCAAGCCCGAACAGTCCCACAGGATCGGGTATATAACATAAATGCCTGTGGGCCAATTATGGAGCCTTGTGGAAGAGAGTATGTGAGTGTAACTCTCTAGAAAACGTGTTCTTGACCGTACTTTAACAGTGCGGTTGCTAAGATAAGAACTAAACCATGATGTAACAGTAACCACCCATACCATATCTAGTTTGAAGTCTATCAAGAAGATACCATGATCCACCGTGTCGAACGGTGCCGGACATATCTAACAATACCATGAGAACCGCGTTACCTTGATCAATAGAATGTGCAAGATGTAATTCTTAATCATTTACTGATTACAAAAAAGGATGGAAACAATTATTATTAACCTGGAAAGATTGACTGCTTTGTTACATTCGTTTCTGATTGACAGAAAATAAAAAAAACAAAACCAAAGAAAACAATAACTACAAACGAAAGTGCAAATCCACATACCATAGATGATATACCAGAGGGTTTTTTAACCGATGAACAAATCCGACATCTATTTCTCGGATGTAGGAATATGAATGGATTTAGAAATAACTATACACAAGACCTGATCAATAAAAAAGGGGATCGATATTTCTTTTCAAGACAAGTAACCAAATCAGATCAATACTTCATTTGTAACTATGGCGGTTTATAGGTTATACTTTTGATGAGGAGCTTTGGTCCTATCACGCATTGAAAATAATGTGGTTTGTATCTATAATCTCTTCATGATTATGTTCCATCTTACACCTCATCGATGCCTCTTAATTTGTAAATCTACTAGGCGTAGACTCGGGTATCTGATCATAAACATTGTAGGCGTATGCGTACCTGGCGTATAGATATGATGACAGTCCACTTCGCTCGAACACACTTATGTGCTGATATTTGATATTTGGGTAAGATTTATTTTACTTGTTTTGGTATCTTATGGTTTTTGATGATCTCTGTACTACTTGTTCTTATACTTTTAAGGCCTGTGTCCTGTTTTTTAGACACAATATAATATTTTTATTTTATTTTTGAATGTTATTGCCAGAAAAGAGGAAACTAATTTTATTGAGACATCCTGTGTAAAACGATTCATCTTTACTCAGTTATTTTTTTCATGCCCAAATTGGCAAGCATTTTCTGGTATGCTGAAGGGGTAGGGAAGCCATTTAAAAACACATTCTCTATTACAGTTATTATTGAAAAATAAACAAATATGACGAACAATCACGAAATGCCCCTTATAAAATATACTCTTGGGCTTAAAATGCCCTTTAAGGATAAGATGACCGTTTGCCTTAACGCATAAAAAATAAAGATGCCTCTAATGTAAGAATAGGTGCTCAGAACGACAATGACATGCATCCAATACCTTGAAGAACACTCTGAAAGACAAGGGCGCTCCTTTGGGTATAAAACCACTCCTAGCTGGTACAGTCAAGCTGATACTTCTAACACCTCTGGAGGAATCATGCATATTAATATTATTATTAGAAGGGTAACGTTTTTACAAGGTTTGTACAAGTAATTAAGATTTAGGCCATGAGCCAAGCGAAAAAATGCTCGGATAAGTAACCAGGTGGCCGCACCCCTGGGAAAGTACAACATATTCTTCCGAAATAATTTTGTTCTAATTGGAATAGAAATCAATTCTACGTGTATTCTCACGTCTAGTATGTGCCCATTTTTTAGAAACTGAATTAAATGTCATCTCAATTTTTGCCCTCATATCATTGACCAACGGCTGTACATCACGATTTATCGACTCCAGCAAATACTGGCGCTCTTGGGATAAGTAAATCCGCTCGGGATGCAGAGGACCAAGCACTTAAGATTCCTTTTTTCATCTGGAACTGCAGAGGCATTGTTATAATCTATGCAGCTGAAAATATTTCAGGTGTTATACCACCACCTCGATTTAGATTACATATTTTTCATGATGTGGACACAAATTACGTGTCCCTCTTTCACGAATACAGTTAGAGGTTCTACTGTAGTGTCAATTACTTTGACCTCTAGTTCATCATTTATTCGAAGGGAAACCGAAGGTGAATAAAACTCATATGGGTCAGTTTGTTTTGGACAACTGCGACCCAACTCTTTGTGCCGAGACCACACCCTTAACTTGCGCGTAACCCCATTTCTATCCATTTACAGCGTTATGCAGAAATCGAAATCCTTCACCTATGAACTAGAAATGTACGTAATCCGATGCCGAACAAACTTTAAATTGGAATAAAAAAGAGGTCCTAATTACATGATTAAGTTATGGGTCTTGGTTCTCCCAAAGTTGTTTCCTTTTGATACATGATGAAATTCTGTCAAATTTATTGAATCTCACAGAGCAGCTCCAGTTTTATGTTATTCGTGAGCTGAGGGCTCTAGCCCCATTCTGAATCGGGTTGTGATAACACCTGAACGTTTTCACGTCATGGACAATAACAATGGGCTCTGCAGTTCCGAGAATCGAAGAGCTGAAGTCCGTTGTCCTGTGCATAACGGAACGGATTTACCCCGGATTTAAAGTGGAGAAAGAATCACGCATCGCCTACTAGAACCTAGGAAACAATTATTTAACATGACATACACACATGGCCCAAGCGTGACCCCTAAAAAAATCCTGGACATCCACCCTGGGCATGAATTGGACCCCGGACCTTTCGCACACAAGGCGAATGCTCTAACCCTAAGCTACTCAGGCCGCCCTGAAAAACGGGGCTGTTAACATATCCTAAGTAGTAATGGCTGAGCGATCGGGGTATACATACAGACATACACACAGGACAAGAAGTAGTGTGCGAGATCATTCTGATGCTTACCCGCAGTCTAATAAAAAGTAATACAGAGTGAGTATGAGACTGGCGCAATCGTACAACGAGGGGGGGATATATATAGCTATAACGATACACACTAGTACAACGAGATCATTACTGATACTTTGCCCGCATTTCTTACATATTATATTCAAGTGGAGAAAGAAACACGCATCCGCATACTAGAACATAGGAACAATTATTAACCTGCATACTACACATCAGCCCAAGCGTGATCACCCTAAAAAATCCTGGACATCCACGCCTGGATTTACTTATCTAAATCGCCATTATAATTTCTGGATTCACGGGCACGCGTGTACATCCGTTGGTCCTGATATTCAGACAAAAGGAGAGACATTTTAATTCATTTTCTAGAACATGTGCACATACTAGACGTGCGAACACGTGTAGAACTGATTTTTATAATTTGAGATAATTGATTTAGGATATTTACTTCCCATGGGTGCGTCACCTTATAAACGCTATGAGATCTGCCCGCAGGCCTATTTAAACTCTCCGAAATGAGACAAGGGTGCTTTTGAGCACATACCTATTAAAGGTGCCAACGAGAGATTTCACATACCAGCTGTCCCGAAAAAATGTGAAATTCTAATTTTGGGCACTGGTGTAAAGCTTTATCTCAAAAATATCTCCATCTGTAAAGGATTAAGCTGAGAACTCTTTCTTTGTGTACAAAAATTGTGAAATTTCTAATTTCGTATAGGAGCACATACGAAATTCAGCCTAATGGTTTTTCCTATTAAGTCTAAGCTCCAAAATCAACTTTTGTTTTTCATTTTAAGTTATTCATGTAAACCATATAACAGGTAGGGAATCTATGTGAGCGTCTAATCTATATGAATCACTACATATCTCCGAAAATATGGGAAGACTTGAAAATCTCTCGTTGCACCTTAAGAAAAACTAAGCGTAACTCCGTTACAAAACATTAACTGCGAAACCAACTGTCTTTCATCTTATTGCTAAAAACACATTGCGGTTAAGAGAGTTAGTTTTCCAGATCATTACACTTAACTCATTAGTGTTAAAGTTTGAATTGTCTATACTTGGTCAGGCAATGGTTTGGATATTTTTTTATATAATTAATTACAACCATGTATGTTAATATCAAGTCATATTCTAATCTCCTAAAATTAATTTGAGGGGCAACTTTATTTCGTCAATTAAATTAAACTTAACTCTAAGAAAAATTTATATTACTGTCTATTGCCAGAACATCAACCACTCGATCATTAAAAGTCCATTATATATCTTCTATGTCAACACTGAAGAGTGACCTATAGGAACTTTTCCGAATTTAAAAAAAAAATAAGGAACCTCCTCAAATAGCATTTAATAATCATTGTAATCTTTTATTCCGTTTTAGGATGTCTTCAATTCAAGCGTTTTTTAAGTTTCTCTTCTTCATAAACTGTATTAACTAATGATAATCTTAATATATGTACCCCATGTTTGTGTGTTTTTTCAGACGCAATAAAATATACCATCAGGTACACTTATGGCACTCGGGTATTTTTTGACCACCACCCAAGCTCCAGGAGCAGGTCTCCCCTCACTAACCTCCAAATGGCAGCTATTTATTTTTCTTATCTTTTTTTGGACTTAGAATTTTCCTTTTTTCCCCTAACCTGACAAAAAATGAAAATTTTATAATTTTAAAAAGATACAAATTACCAAACCTATCATTGGAAAAGTATTTGATAAGTTCTTCTTGGCAAATTTTTCTTTCCATTGTTTCCAAAAAAAAAGAAAAAATGTCATTTACAAAAGCGAAAAAAAAATGAACGGATTTAAGGATTAAAAATGATGAACATCGCCGGATAAGAAATATAAGGGGCCCGCTATAATCGTTTTATAGGTATCTTTTCACCATCAAGATTGAAGTGGTGTTTTTTACAATTACTTACTACTTTAATCATATTACTCATTTTTGTCGGGTCGCTAGCGACCCGACTATAGCAACCACTGTCTCTCAACATTGCGAAGGATTCTATTTCTATAGCTTGAAGGTCCTTTCAGTAAATGTTTCTTTTTGAAAATGATCTTACTACTACTAATTAATTTTGGAGTTTTAGTGTTGGGTGTGTAATGCGCTGCAATTTCATACAAATAATATCATAATTGCATGTTTGAAATGACCTTAAAAAAGCATTTTCTTTGATTTTAGTCTCTGTGAAGACTTTTTGCTTTTTGATCATGTTTATGGGGTTATGGTTAAAACTAAAACGTTGCAGGGATAGATAAAGGGGAGTAACAAATAGAGAGTTATAAGTAAGCAAAATCAGGGCACATAGCGTTATCCCTACGTAAGATTGAAAAAGCTTTACCATGTAATTTGTTGATTATATTTAAGACGAGTTTTAGGGTAACACTTTTTGAAAAGACAGAAAGGTGTACCTACATTAAATTAACGCTTAAAATTTGAGGGATTCATTTTTAAACACATTTTGCGCCCAATTGGGCGTTTTTTCTATTTTGACAGGTTTTGAAATGATAGAAGGTGTAACCTATGTTAAATTAAAGTTATAAGTTGGGGATTCAATTTTACATATTTTTATCCCAATTGGGCGTTTTTTTTCTTCTATTTTCTTTATTTGAATGACAGGAAGGTGTACCCTATGTTAAATTAAAGCTAATAACTTGGGGATTCAGTTTTTACCCACATTTTGGGGCTCCCAATTGGGCGTTTTTTTCTATTTTCTTTATTTGAAACTGACAGGAAGGTGTAACCTATGGTTAAATAAAGCTTATAACTTGGGGATTCCAGTTTTTAACCATTTTGCGCCCATTGGGCGTTTTTTCTATTTTCTTTATTTGAAATGATGTAAAAGGCGTACCTATGTTAAATTAAAGCTTATAACTTGGGGATTCCTTTTTTAACACATTTTGCGCCCAATTGGGCTTTTTTTCTATTTTCTTTATTTGAAATTACAGGAGGTGTAACCTATGTTAAATTAAAGGCTTTATAACTTGGGGATTCAGTTTTTTAACACATTTTGCGCCCAATTGGGCGTTTTTTCTATTTTCTTTATTTGAAATGACAGGAGTGTAACTTGTTAAATAAAGCTTACCAACTATGTAGGTCAAAGGTCACACACCAAGTCAAAGGTCACGGGAGATCAAGTTGTGAAACTAGGTGATTGGTTCTAATGCTCATCTTATGCTTCTGTATCAAACATCACTTTAAATTCGTTATGAGATTCTTTTTATACATGTTTTCTGTAATAATAAATGCAACTTAAAACTAGAAACCACTACTCCTTTAAATGATTTTATGTTGTTCATTTCTTGTAAAATTAGGCCTGGCGACCCGACACAGTTTTTTTAAATAACTTGTTTACCCCACTATGCATTTATTATGAGGATAAATGATAAAATTCCGAGAAAAACTTTAGGGAATACTATAAAGCAAAACTTAGAGCATGGTTTCCATTTCAATGACCCATTAATCAATTAATGAAGAACAGAAAGATGTTGCATAGCTGCTCTTTGTTATGGCGGCTGTAAGTAATTGCCTAGAATAGTCCTTTTATCAATCGATTTGTACGCGGTTTGACGCATACACTGCTTCACCTTTATCAACCATATCTCCAGAACCGTATGTCCTGGATCAGTTCAAATAAGAGTCAATTTAAAATAGATAAACGTTCTGGCAGACTATAATAATTGTGGCCATTATCTATTTTTCCTTGCGTAGTCTACTTTAGCCAATTTGTTACCTCCCCTAAAACGCTTAACTTCAGACTGGAAGATATGTATTTCAATTAAAAGTTAAGATGTGAATTTTACTTTTGAGTTGATATTTAAAAACGTACTTAAACTTCTGAATATATTAAAGGGATTGGCAGCGATAATCAGAGATCGAAATGTTGGAAAATGCATTTTTAACCTAAACACCGGGCTAATGTGTGTGTAAAATTCCATAAAACTGATTTAATGATATAGAAACACACCACCAAATATGGACAAAATAAGTATTGGAGGAAAATAGACCATACAGCGACGGCGTCTCAAAATCTACTCTAAACCGCTGATTGTGGTTTACCACAGTCCAGAATAAAACAAAGATGCAATAATGTTTAGTTGTGAAGTCAAACTGTAAAGATCATGGTGCACAATATCACGCTTAAAATTTCCCCATGGAAAGGCTTTTTTGATCTCAAGTCGGAGTTTGATCCGCACTTATAGAAATTAAAAATGCAGATAAAAAATACTGACTTGTCCATTAATACACGGAATTCAAGTCAACCACTGCAGGGTATGTTTAGGTTTTCGGATTAGCAAATCGCTATTATCCTTTTAAGCGAAAGGGAATAAAATGGTTCCATTTAGACACGTTGAATTTAGTTTCCAACCGTGCCTTTAACAATGACGTTGTTTTTACATTCCTACACATTTAAAAGTTTGAAAAGTAAATTTGCAGTCTATTGCGGTAAGATAAAAGGTAGCAATCTAGCAAGTGGAATTCCCCCTTGTAGTTGTGGTTTTCAGTGGTGAATCAACCCTCTTCAAACAGTCTAATGACATAGAAAGTAGGAACTTCTAGAACTTGGGATTTC